>CAUYRT010100242.1:0-20228 GCA_963574885.1 Lepilemur ruficaudatus | reverse complement strand
GATTTTTAAATGTAACAAGATAAGTCAACTTGAGTGGTAATATATTTTGGGAAATCAGCTCACTATAAATTGTGACTGTAAACATTATACTGTAAATGCTTTGTAGTTTTTCCCCCAATAAAAAAGAAAAAAAAAAAAAAAGAAAAGGAAGAAGGAAACACTTTTTCTGAGTGTGTTGCTTTTTCCATGCCTTTTTTTTTTTCTGAAACTGAGGAGAAAGGTAGTAAGGAGTCCAGAGAGCCTTCTCCAATCCATTTAGACCTCACCTCTAAAGTAATCTGATTAAGACACTATTTTCATCATGTAACTTCCTAGTTCAGAAACCTTCAAAGACTCCCAGTGGTTTTGAATTAAGCTCGTATTCCTCAGTTAGGTCTGATAACAGCAGTCCTTGCTTCCCTGCTCACACCAAGCTCTAATTAAGCTCCTTGAGGCACTTCTCAGTGTTCCTAGTCTGACATGCTCATTTTTCCCTCCACACATTTTTATCTTCTCCCCTCAGCCCCCAATTGCTGCTCCATCTGTCTGGAAATACCCAGCCTCCTTTTCTTCTTCTGTCCCAGTCTTTTCTGTTTCTCAGAATTCAGCCCAAGTTTTTACCTACTCTGTAGCCTACCTTATTATCACCAATCCCATTTTCAGCCCTTTCATGACCTCTAATTCTTGTTTGTATCATTTTGACTTTTAATTATATTATGTTGTAAACTGCTTCATAAGTGTACAAATTAGATGGAAAGTCCTTGAGAGCAGAGATTCTACTTTATATTTCTTTGATTCTTCAGTAAGTATAATGCTAGATTCTTAATAAATGTTTGTAAGGTTAAAATGAAAAGCAGCAGGCATTCTGATTCTGATAAAATTGAATAATATTCTAAGTTGATTTTACTTGATTAAGCTGTTTGACATTTGCCAAATGGATTCTTGATTTGCAGTTGATTATTGCATAATCCATTAACTGTGAAGTTTTGTAAATTAATATTAATTGGAAAAATATGAGTTTTTGAAAATCAAAGAGAAATGCTCTTAGTACTTTCAGCTACATGTGATAATTGGACTGGTAATAGTGTTTCTAAAACAGAAATCTATTTTCATGCAAGAAGCACTAATTTATGGTTGGCGGCATCCGCAATTGTTTGCTAAAAATATAGAAACAGCTTATTTTCTTAAGTAAAAAATGCTCTCCATAGTCTTATTTTCAAAGGTAGTAATTTGAATAGCAAACTCTTTAAAGCTGAAAACATCATCCAGATTAGATTAGTTTAAATATTGAAAGATAGGCAGAATTTGAGACTTTATTGAACTGAAACGAACAAGTTCCCATCCAGAGAGCACAGGTGAGGATTGCAGAGGCTTCTGAAGGTACCTGCATGTTAAAACGTAATAACAGTGTTATTCAGGGTGACTCACTGTCTGCTTAGCTTGGCACAGAGCTAATAATGGTGTTTTCTCAGTGTTGGTTAATAAGAACTCCTTTTAGAAGTCATGTGCATAGTTTGTTTTTCAGACTGTAAAATGATAGGTTTGTGGAAATGAATCATGCAAAGGAGTCTAAGAGAGAATCTTCATGTTCCTTATTGAGGGAGGGTGCTCCCTGCAGGGCTTCTGTTTGGGTGGGGTTAAAATAACAAGTTTCTTCTCTCCTATCATCCTCAACAAATATTACCTGTTTATCTTTTCATTTTAGTATCTTGATAGAGTGGTTAGTATTCACTGTTAATGGTATTATATTTTAAATGTTGACCTGCTACTCAACTCTCATAGGCCAGTGAATTATTTGTGATGAAACCAGGTTAAATTTTCCAAATCTTGTTTGAAAAGAATTGATTCTGGTATAAACTTGGATTTTACATTGGAAGTAGTAAAAACATGGACGTTTGCCAGGGTCAGCTAACTGTTAGGTTTTATATGTAACTTGACCAGTGTATACAGAATAATTTAAGATGTCTGGTGGGAAGGATCAAGAATGACTTTTTCCAAGAAGAAAGAATCAATTCGGTAAAGAACATAATCATGGGGTATTAGCCTACTAAGTAGCTGTAGTTTTCTTTCTGCTTGCCTCTAATTGCAGAGGAAGAATGCTGGAGCTCTAAAGAAACATTAGAAAAGTGAAAGTGCCACTTTCTCCTCGCTTTGTTTGGGGCAGTTATAGGAAGTTGTAGTTAGGCCTAAAGTAAGTAGACTGAGGGATTTCAATGCCAAGAAAAGTATTCAGAGCCAAGGAATACTGAGGTTTGGCCTTCAAAGCAATTAGTTGAGAAGAGGGAGCTAATTTTTTTCTTTTTGAAGGGAAAAATACAAATAATGTGATTTGAGGAAGCAAGGATTTTGAGAGTAATTCACTAATTTTATTAGATGATTTTTTTCATGCCAAATTATACTTAGATTTTGGAATAGGTATCTTTAGTGTGTATCTGTAGCCATCTTTAAAAATACCATTTATTAATTTTGTGTATATTTTTGTTTATATTAATATTTCTTTTTGGAAGAATGAATAAACCCTTTTGATAGTACAAACTGTGAACCTAAAATTATAAATGATGGTGTGATAAGTGGGAAAAATTGGTTTGAAATTAAGACCTGAGCCCATTCCCTCATTCTCAGGATGCATAGTTACATACTTATAAGTATGTTCCTTTTTTTTAGGACAATATTTTATTTATATATTTATTTTCTCTAAAATCTATTTTATTTTTTTAAAAAATTTTGTTTTTAATTATTATGGGTACATAACTGTTGTATATATTTATGGGGTACATGTGATGTTTTGATATAGGCATATAATGTATGCTGATCAAATCAGAGTAATTAAGGTATTCATCACCTCAAGCTTTTATCATTTATTTGTGTTAGGAACATTCCAATTCCACTCTTCTAGTTATTTTAAAATATGCAATAAATTATTGTTAATCTCATTGTGCTACTGAATACTAGATCTTAGTCTATCTAACTATACTTTTATACCCATTAACTAACCCCCTTTAACTCCCTTTCCCTGCTATCCTAAAAATATATTATTTTTTTCTTTTTTTGAGACAGGGTCTCACTCTGTTGCCTAGGCTAGAGTACAGTGGTGTCATCATAGCTCATTGCAGCCTCCTGGGCTCAAGCAGTCTTCCCCACATAGCTAGACCTACAGGTGCACACTGCCCCCTCACCCGCCCAATTTTTAAATTTTTTGCAGAGACGGGGTTTCACCATTGCCCAGGCTGGTCTCGAACTCCTGGGCTCAAATGAACCTCCTACCTCGGCCCCCAAAGTGCTAGGATTACAGGTGTGAGCCACCGCACCCAGCCAATATATTCTTAAACATAAAGACTAAGAATTTTCCCGAAATCTCTTTTGTTTGTAAATTTATCGCCCTCACTTTTACTATGATCCTTAATTTCAGATACTTGTACTTTTACCTGAACTTAAAACTCCTTCAACTTTGTATATTCTCTTTATCCTATTGAGTTATACATTGACCCTTAGATGCATATCTCCCCACTCTTAATAAAGCATGTGATGTGAAGCACACATTCATTGGGTATCTGAAAGTACATACTGGCTGAGAGGAGAGAAGAGCCATGGTCTGTTGGATGGGAGGTTATGTGTGGAGACTTCTTTGTGGCTGATGTGAACAAGAAAAATGGATATAAGAGATGATGTGTTAAGGGACCACACATTACTGGTAACGATTAGTTGAGGGGTTAATGAGTCCTCTTACTATAAGGGACTGTATGCCTGATCTAGATTATTCTGTAAATGAACAGACTCCATAATCAGAGACCAGCCCTCAAGACTAATAGTAATCCTAATGAATGGAAAAAAGGATATAAGTGTTTTAATGCTGATCCAGGTTAATTGAGAATTATGTTTGTTATTCTGTATTTGAATATAAGACATTCTGAATCTAGGACTATTATTTATAACAGCTGAGTTAAAGAATATTTTGAATAATTATGCAAAGTGTTATAAAATACTAGTGTTTCTAAAACATATTGGAGATTAGGAAAAAATGTTGTATAAGTGCTAATTATTGTAGTAATTTTTAGAAGTAAAGATGTCATAGTACCCATTAAGACCCATTGTTTGGGGTTTACGGATGGGTATTAATGGGTTAAGTCTTCACTAAGGAGTCGAAAGTGTGACCCGGCTTTCTTGGTAGTATGCTGGGCTCCGCAGCATTTTGCTGTCTGTCTGCATAGATAGCATCAGTTTCTTCTCTGAAGCAAGGAATAGATATTATTTTGTCTCTTTGAAGGAAGAAAGTAAGATTTGGAGCCAGAAAGATTTATGCAAACACAGTATGATTAATTTTATTTAATCTTTTACTGTGGCTTTTGATTTATCATTGTCAACACAAAAGCTAAAGACTTAACTATTGCATTCAAAGCTCTGTGTTGGTAGTTCTCAGCTCTGGATACATATTAAAATAACATGAGGAACTTTTTTAGAGTAACAAGGACAAGATGGGGTTTAGGCATCTGAATAATATCTTTATTCTCGTACCCTATTGAGGATTTGTATGGGTTTAGAACTCTAAGAACACACAAAAAATTGTCTTGTTGATTTCTAAAAAAAAATACCCTATTATGAATTTGATCAGGATTTGTGAAATATTAAGAAATACACGTATTTGTCTCTGCCCTCGTCCCTAGCTCAAAGCTCCTGAAACCTGTGTAATTTCCTGAGCAGCAGAGGTGGTAGGAGAATCTTTTTTCTAATGTTTGATCTCTGTCCAGGTTCCTGAGACACAGCTCCTAATACCCTTATAGATAGGTGCTAGGAGAATCTTTTGTTCTAATATTGGTTCTTTGACCCCAGTTCCTTACACTGAGCTCCTAATACCTTTGTAATTTTCTGAGTAAGAGAGAGGAGCATCTTTTGTCCTAAGGAGGCTACTGTTGGTGGCCTCCTGGATAGCCTCAGGATATGGGTCGGTGATTGGGAGAACCAACCATGTGATTAGAGAGTTGGAACCTTTCAGCCCTACTCCCTAACCTTGGGAAGGGGAGAGGGGCTGAAGGCTGATCACCAGTGGCCGATGATTTAATCAATCATGTCTATGTAATGAAGCTTCCACAAAAGGATTAGGTTTAGAGAGCTTCTAGATAGCTGAACACATTGAGGTTCCTGGAAGGTGGCATACTCTGGGAAGGCATGGAAGCTCCAAACCCTTTCCCACATATCTTACCCTATATATGTCTTCCATCTGGCTGTTAATTTGTGTGCTGTTAATATCTTTCATAAGAAATGGGTAGATATTAAGTGTTTCCTTGAGTTCTGTGAGCCTGTCTAGCAAATTAATCAACCCATAGGAGGAAGTTGTGGGAACGCCTGATTTTATAGTTAGTTGATCAGAAGTATAGGTGATAGCCTATTACTTGTTACTGACATCTCAAGTTGGGGGACAGTCTTGTGGGACTAAGCCCTCAACCTTTGGAATCTGATGCTATCTCCAGGGTACATAGTGTCAGAATTGAATAAGATTGTAGGACAGCCAGCTGGTGTCCTCTGGAGAATTGCTTGCTTGGTAGGGAAGTAACCCCCTACACATCTGATGTCAGAGTGAATTGCCGAATAAAGTACTGTGTAAGAGAGTAGGGAAAAACAGTTTTTGTTATTTTTTTTTCCTAAGTTTTATTTTCAAATAACTGTAGAGTCACAAGAAGTTGCAAAAATGTACATGGTGGTCCTATGTACCCTTGCCCTCATCCCTGAGTAGTAATATCTGGGTAAAACCACAGTCAGCTCTCCACACCCGGAAGTAGAGGTTGGTACAACCTGCAGGTCTCAACGTGGCATCTAGAGTCTGGTGCAGCTGTATCATGTGGGTATGGAGTCCTGTGCAGGTATATCACGTGGACATAGACTCCCTTGCAGCTGTATCACGTGGGTATGGAGTCCCATGCAGGTGTATCACCTGGGCTTAGACTCTCGTGCAGCCGTATCACGTAGACATAGAGTCCGGTGCAGCCGTATCACGTGCTGTATAGAGTCCTAGGCAGGTGTATCACGTGAACATAGTCACGTGCAGCCATATCACGTGGGTGTAGCATCCATACAGGTATATCACATGGGCATAGAGTCCCATGCAGCCGTATCATGTGGGTATAGAGTCCAGGGCAGCCGTATCACGTGCGTATGGAGTCCCGGGCAGTTATGTCACGTGTCCATAGAGTCCTGTGCAGCCATATCATGTCGGTATGGAGTCATGTGCAGCCATATCACGTGGGTATAGAGTCCCAGGCAGGTGTATCATGTGGGCATAGAGTCCCGTGCGGCCGTATCACGTGGGCATAGCATCTGGTACAGGTATATCACGTGGGCATAGAGTCCTGGGCAGCTGTATCACGTGGGTATGGAGTCCCGGGCAGGTATATCACATGGGCATAGAGTCCCATGCAGACATGTCACGTGGGTTTAGAGTTTCTTGCAGCCATATCACGTGGGTATGCAGTCCCGGGCAGCCTTATCATGTGGGTATGGAGTCCCGGGCAGCCGTATCACGTGGGTATGGAGTACTGGGCAGTTGTATCACGTGGGTATGCAGTCCCGGGCAGCCATATCACGTGGGCATAGAGTCCTGGGCAGCCGTATCATGTGAGTATGGAGTGTCGGGCAGCTGTATCACGTGGGTATGCAGTCCCGGGCAGCCTTATCACGTGGGTATGGAGCCCCAGGCAGCCATATTACGTGGGTATGGAGTGCCGGGCAGTTGTATCATCTGGGTATGCTGTCCCGTGTAGCTGTATCACGTGGGCATAGAGTCCCGCGCAGCCGTATCACATGAGCATAGAGTCCCGTGCAGCTGTATCACGTGGGCATAGAGTCCTGTGCAGGTATATCACGTGTGCATAGAGTCCCGTGCAGATATATCACCTGCGTATCGAGTACCAGGCAGCCGTATCACGTGGGTATGGAGTCCGGATCAGCTGTATCGTGTGGGTATGGAGTCCCGTGCAGGTTTTGTTTTGTTTTTTTTCTGTCTGCTCAGAGGATTGCATTAAATCACAACAGGATTCTGATTAGTTTATAGAAGATTGGTCTCTGCCCACATAGTCTTTTGTTAATGGACATTTTGATTACATTTTACCTATATTGAGTCTTCTGTTCCATGAACGTGGTATGTATCTCTAAGTCTTTTTTGATTTCTTTCATCAGTGTTTTGTAGTTTTCAGCATAAATTATCAAATAGAGAAAGTTCCCTTCTTTTCCTAGTTTTCTGAGAGTATCAGAAATCAATGTGAATTTTTTTCTTTTGCATCTATTCAGATGGTTATATTGTTTTTCTCTCTTAGTTTGTTGAGATGGCGAATTATTTTGATTAGTTTTCAGATGTCAAACTAGTCTTATGTTCTTGGGATAAAGCTCCTTGGGTTGTGATTTTCATCCTTTTTTTTTTTTATATGGCTACATTTGATTTACGTTCATTTTATTAAGGATTTTGTGACTGTGTTCGTGAAGGATACTGACTTATTGTTTTCCTTAATCATACATTCTTTATGTATCTTTGGTATCAGAATAATGCTGGCCTCATAAAGAGTTGGGAAGTATTCCCTCCTTTTTTAATAACCTGGAACAGTGAGTGTAGAAGTGCAATTATTTTTTTTTAAGTGTTTGGAATTTTTTAGTACATTCCTCAGAATGAAGAGCTTTCTTTTTTAGAAGGCTTTAAAGTACAATTTCTGTAAGGAATATGGGCCTATTCAGGTTATCTATTTTTTCTTGAGTGAGCTTTAGTAGTTTGTGTTTTTCAAGTAGTAATTTACATCTGTCCAGTTCATCCAAGTTGTTGAATTCATGGACACAAGGATTTTTTTGGTAATACTTCCTTATTATTTTTATAATGTCTCTGGAATCTGTGGTGATATCCCCGCTTTCTTGATACTGGTAATTTTCTTCTTCTTTTTTTCTTAGTCTAGAGATTTATCAATATTACTGATGCATTCAAAGAATCAGCTTTTGGTTTCATTGATTTCTCTGTATTATTTTTTTATTTTCAATTTCATTAATTTCTTCTTTTATTTGTAGTATTTTTACCATTTTTCTTCTTTTGGGTTTAATTTGCTATTCTTTTTCTAATGTCCTAAGTTGGAAGCTTAGATTAACTTGAGAATCTTTTTCTTTTCTAGTATAAGCATTTTAATATTTACAATGTGAGAAGTGCCCACTATTTCATTCCTTTCTTTAGGCTGCCTACTTCCCACCCTGGAGCCAAGCAATGTTGTTATTTTCTCAGTATCTTTTCACAGATAGTTTATACATATATGAACAAATATATAAGAATATTGTTTTTCTCCTTCCTTTTTAACATAATTACTAGATAGCATTCTGGCAATTATTTTGCTCTACATCTTGCTTTGTTTTTTAAATTTTTTTATTTTTAGCAGTCTACCTGGGATATAACTCTGTATCTTTCATATATTATTCTTTTTAATAATAGCATAGTCAGTCTTCTGTTAATAGAAATTTTGATTACTTCCAGTCTTTCACCAGTAGAAACATGCTGCAAAAAATGACTATGAATATGCACATTTGAAGACATCATTTCAAGTTTCTTGAGTGTGTAAATTCTTTAGGAAAGGAAAGGAATAGTTTTCTACCACTTTTTTCCCCTCCTTTTATGTGTTTAGATAATGTGCTGTTTCTTTTGTTGAAGGGCCCACTTGGCATAGAGAGATAGAAATAATTGCATTTCTACACCAACTCTTCTTCTTGGTCTATCCAAATTACTCCAGACATATCCAGACTTATTTTCATTTTATTATTTTTTTTATGGAACGCTTCGCAAATTTGTATGTCATCCTTGCGTAGGGGCCATGCTAATATTCTCTGTATCATTCCAATTTTAATATATGTGCTGCTGAAGCAAGCACCACCTATTTTCATAATAATTCCTTTAC
Organism: Lepilemur ruficaudatus; assembly: GCA_963574885.1. Lineage (NCBI taxonomy): Eukaryota > Metazoa > Chordata > Mammalia > Primates > Lepilemuridae > Lepilemur > Lepilemur ruficaudatus. Next base: position 11,340 of record CAUYRT010100242.1, on the reverse strand, counting down.
TTAAGTATTAGAACCAACAATAATAATCACTTTCAAAGTCAATAGGTTCCTGAAGGAAGGCATGTCCTAGGTGCTGTGCTTTTCCTTCAAGACTGTTGTCGATCTCCTCAGCATTACCAGTACCCTCTGTATCTGCAGGTTCTGCATCCTTGGATTTAGCAAACCATGGCCACCGAGGGCTGAGGGCCAACTAAGGGAGTTGAATATCCTTGGATTTTGGTATCTGCAATGGTCCTGGAACCAATACCCCTTAGATACCAAGGGCTGACTGTACGTAAGCCTTAGAATCTTATCAGTTCTTGTGCCAGTGGTTTGATGTTTACTGACAAGTGGCTGTCTTTCTTTTTTTGGTAAAGAATATCAATAAATCAATAAGCATTTATTCATACCTATAGTATACGCAATAACTGATGTTTTGTTTGTCATGCTCATGGAGTAGTTTAAAATAGAGGGTTTGAAAATATTCCTCCATAAGAGAATGAATAAAATGCAGTATATTCATATGACAGAATACTACTAACAGAATGAGCCAATAGTGTATGTAACACCATGATAAATCTTGCAGCTATTATGTTGGTAGAAAGAAGACACAAAAGTGCCTACTGTAAGATTCCAGTTATTTGAAGTTTGAGAACTGACAAATCTGACCTATGATGCTAGAAGTCAAGAGAGGTTACCACTGTGGGAGGTGGTTTTAGGAAGAAGGTGCGTCTGGGTACTAGTAATGTTCTATTTTTTGACCTGACTCTGGTTACATGGATGTATTCATTTTGTGAAAGTACGTCAAATGAACTTTCAGTGTTCACGAAGGAACATTTTGTGGAAATTCACTTATGAATTATGTACTTTTTTGTATGTTCATTATATTTTAATAAAAAGTTAAAAAAAAGACATCATACAGAATTAACCAAAGGCATATTCATTGATCATGGTTAGAGCTTAATGCTTAATAAAATCAAAGATATGACTTACTTTTTTCTGTCCTATATATTCTCTCTTTTTAAAGTGATACTTTTTTTTTTTTTTTGAGAAGATTAGTGTTGCTCTGTTGCCCTGGCTTGAGTGCAACAGCATCATCATCAGCTCACTGCAACTTCTAATTCCTGGGTTCAAGTGAACCTGCTGTCTCAGCCTCCCAAGTAGTTGGGACTACAGGCACACGCTACCACATGTGGCTAATTATCCTAATTTCTGTCGAGACAGGGTCTCACTCTTGCTCAGGCTGGTCTCAAACTCCTGGCCTCAAGTGATCCTCCTGCCTCCGACTCCCAAAGTGCTAGGATTACCCCAAGTGAGCCACTGTGCCTGGCCAGGATTCTTTTTTTTTAAACAGTTTTTTATTGAGAAATATAAGACATCTATAGAAAAATACATAAAGTACAGTTACAATGAGTTGTTATAAAACAGATATCCACATAAGCACTACAGAGGTCAAGAAACAGAGTGCTGTTGGCACTCTGGAAGCCCCCGCGTGTCCTTCTGTGCTGCAGCCCTCCCTCAGATATACCTAATAGCCTGATTTTTATGGAAATCTCTTCTAAGATTCATTTTTACTTTCTTTCCTTAGTAGGATTTCTTGGATATTCTTCCATCATGAAATTTGTCTGCCAAACATGTTTTGAGCAAGTTTGCCTTAAAAAATGTCAGTAGCTGTGCAGCAAGGCTTGCTCTCCTGTCTGTGAGCACTTCCTCTTCATTCTTGCTCTGCTGGTCATCAGGCACTCTTAATCCTGCTCTGGACTTCAGCAATAGTTTCTCTTATTGCTTCATCTTTCTGGGCTACTTTATTTCAGGATAGAAGCTATATCCATCAGAGTTCTTAAGTTGTAAGTAATAGCAAGCATCTCTGGCTAACGTATTAAAAGGATGTGGGTAACCCACAGACTCTCTGGGAAGGTTAGGAAAGTAGGCTTAAAGACTACACCACTAGGAGCAAAGCGCAAAATCATTCTACAAAACTGTCTCGTGAAGACACCTCTACCACCTCTCTGGGCACAGACATTGCTGCTTGTGTGCCAAACATATTGACCCTGGGCTCTGGGCGCTACCCCAAGAATCATGGTCTCTGCTGCTTCAGGACACCAGAAATAACGGCTCCTATACTGAATCCCCACCAGGTAAATTCTTCTAAAGTTCCTGCTTCTTAAAGTGTGAATCATTTCCTATTGAAGTCTAGAGTGAGTGCATTTTATTGGTGGAGCTGTGTCATGTGCCCATGTCCTAGTTTTGAAGAAAGATAGGAAAGCAAAGATATGATTTTTTTTCTTTCTTTGTACTTTAGTAGTGAGAAGTGTACTTGTCTCATAGACTCAGCATTTGGATGTTTAGTGTAAAAAAAGTCCACACTAAAAGCTCTGCATCAATCTTATAAATCCATTCCTTTTCACCTAATGGTCTATCTTAGCCACTGACTTTTTTCATATGATGCAGTGGATATTTGACACAGGAATATTCCTTATCATTTCTAGGTATCATATTGCCCTATACGTGGAGCAGTGTCTTTATTTCTGAAGAACTATATATTTTAAAAACTCTACCCTAATTTTAGCTACTTGCGGGATTCTTATTTTATCTTATGAATGAACTCAAGGGAAAAAAGAAAAAAGAAAAAAAAAACAGAAAAAAAGAATAAAGTCAAGGAGATGTAATAGTTAACAACCCTACTATAACAAACATTGATATTTTCTGGTGATGTTTTCACAGAGAACCTTCTGGCTTATAGACCATTTGCCTTATTTCAGGTGTGATCTTTCTGTGTACAAAGATGGTTTCGAAAATGGGAAACATTCCATTAGGACCATTAGTGAATACAAAGAAGATGATACATACTTTTCAAAACCAAGGCTATATAGCTCTCTTCATTGCATACGTATTTTACTCTAAGTTACTGTGAAACTTTATGAACAGAAGCTTTTTAAAAATCAACATTAAAGTCCATTGGTAACTTATTACATACGATAACTTTGACAACCAGCTAGTGGCTTTTATCTGCTGTGAAACCTGGGCATAGTTGAATGGATGAAGTTATGGACATGTTGGGTCAGCAGGCCTTGGTTCTGCTGGTGGTGTGCAGCATTACTTTGAGCAATTCATTTATATTCTTCTACATTTTATCTTTCTAGTTCCTAAACAAGAATTAATATTACTATCCCTTCCCCTTCATTTTTCTCACTGTGGTATATGAGAAGATCTGAGACAGATGTAATTGAGCTTCTTAGAATAAACACATGGTAACATAAACATTGTTACAGTAAAAACAAAGATGCGTGTACTATAAAATCTTTATAGCAGTGTGTGCCCTGTTGTTTAGTACAGAACAATAAACTGTTGTTATAATATCCCGATATAAGGACACCTCTCTGAATTATGTTCAAACCAGGTAGCCCCTCAATTTTGAATACTTAAAAACTGCAGATGTGGATATAATGGGTTTAATTGATAGGAAATTTACTTCAGGTCCATCTGTTTGGCCTCTGCCTACATAGCTAATACAAATTACTTTACAGGACGTTTCTAAAACTCACTTCCAGATAATTCAGGTTAGCTTTAGCATTCATCTAGCATAGATGAAGCCTTAATTCTACAAAGGAAAAAAATCCAAGGTTTCTAAATGTGGTAAAATTGTAACATATAAGGGCAGGAATCAATTTACTGGTTGCTCAGTATTTAGCATACATTTGATTGCTTTTGTGGTTCCAGATAGCAATTATTTCTAATATAATTTATTTTTCAGTGAGGGCCGAGGCAAGTTGACGGTATTTTCAGTTAAAGCTATGTTAGCAACCATGTGTGGTGGAAAAATGCTGGACAAATTGAGATGTAAGTATTTTCATATTATTTGAAAATTTTCAAATTAGAACTTTTAAATAGTTTTAAATGAATGTTTTCAGAATTTTAGGTGATGCTATATTGAGCTTTTTTTGTTTATCACCACATCATGCACCATGTAGCAGTTGGCTCACAGTGTGTAAATTTTTCAAATGGAAAAATTTATTGTTAGTGTTTTTTAAAATGAGAAAACCAAAGAGATTCAGAACAGTGATGGTGACATTTTAAAAATCCTTTTTAAAGTGTTTTCCACATTATTAAAAATTATGCTTGAAGATGACTATGTTGCGAGCTTTTCATCAGAAAATATATTTGATTACTTATACCAGATTTGCTCAAGTTTAGCCCTTTTCTTAATCATTCCATTCTTCATCAGGTATTTGCTGTGAGTAAACTCTGGAACCTTAGAGTCAGGTTCAGTTATTTAGAAATTGATAGCCTGGATTTTTTGTTTTTCCCCAGTTATCTTTCCTATTGTTTTTCTTACTGTCTTGGCATTTTACTATTCATTGGATACTATCTACTATTCACTAGATACTGTAAGAAGGTGGTTAGATTAAATCACAGGAGGTGAAATTCACAACTGTTTAATTTTGCTGGTAAGGTTTTTATTCAATCATTAGATAGTTACTAACTGCTGAAGATATGCTAAGCATTGAACTAGGTGTTTTACATATGTTATCTCTTGGAAGCCTTAACATTCCTTTGCACAGCAGGTGGTATTTTCTTCATTTTATAGATGAGTTAACTGAGGGGGCAAAGCTGGAATTTCAACTCAGGCTGTCTAACTTCAGAGCCCCATTCTGAGCTACTTAGTTGTACTCCACTATGTTAGTGCTGTAATGGGGGAGACACATATAATTTCAGCACAGTGTTTAGAGTGCCATAATACAGGTATCCATAGAGTAAGAAACTCAGTGTCAGCTTTCAGAGGAATGAGATTGAAGTTGTGGGTTTTAATGAAGTATTGAGATACTCTGAATTTATTTGTTGAAAAAATTAGGTTGTCCTGTAGCATTTCTCTTAGGCTGGATTTGGATGATTGCATCCTTGTGGTGTTCCTTTATGCCCTATGTTTTTTTAATTGAAAGATACAGAGGCTTGATAAAATTCAAGTACAAGTTTTTGGGTAAGGTTACTTCATAGGTGAGTTTGTTTTCTGTGCTTTTTCTTACGTGTTACCATGACATTGAAAGTTGGAAAGCTAGATAGCCCACTAGATACAGATTTAGATCATCTAAAGAAAGGTCTTAGATAATGTATTTGGCCAACTGTCATCTAGTTTATCTTCATTTCAAAATTACCAATATATTTCTTTGTAATAAAAGTTGTTATTTTATTTAAATAAGCTTCTGAGGTTTTTCACATGGTATCTTAAAATATTACTCTTTTGGGCTGAAATTTCTTTCGTATTTTCTTAATTCAGCATGATTTTCTGAGGAAGATAATAGAATATAGATGAAAAATTATATTTCATTCAAACACAAAGAAAAGGAAAGTTGGAATTTTGTCTGTTTTTAACAATGATGATACCAGATGAAAAATACATATACCATCTTTATTAGTGTTGGGGAGACTGGTTGAAAAATACAGTAGTAGAAAATTGATTTATAATTGCATATTCTAGATGACTCTGGAGTCTTTAAGTTTCTATGATTAAATCTGCTACATTTACATAGAGCCAGTTCACCTGGCACATAGTAAGTACTTAAAATTTTGCCAAATATAAATTATTGATTCAATACTAAAATTACTCCAATTCTCTGTTGTAACTGTTAGTGCAAAAGTGCAAATTCTAGTACTGTATGAAGTATGGAAGGGGTCCAGATGATAGCAGTTTTTTTGATGTGGCTTCTGAACTTTTTGGAGGAACACAAAGTGACCAAGATTCAACTGGCACAAAAGCACACATGCCAAGGCAAAGGTAACATGTCAGTGTGCTCAGGAGGGCAGGTCACTGTATACAGTGTATGGATGGATGTGATGCAAACTGTGCTAGGCTGCTAACCACCATGCTTATCTTACTCAGATTTTTCAAATGTGGGTTTTTATCTCTTTCATGCTCAAAATTATAGTTTCTCTATCAACTGTAGCTCTGTTTCATTTTTATTGTACTGTAGTTATTTTGGTTTGGGAATGAGACCCCTGACATGTGTAAAATTTTCAGGTGTTAAAGCTGTCTCTCTACTTTTTAATCATCCAGGGTGGAAACCACTTTAAAATGTGGTGTTTCTCTTCCATCTTAATTAAACAGAACTTGCTGATCATAATTTAAACATTTTCTTCTCTTAGGGATATCATTTTCTGATGCATTTAGGACTGATCATGAAGTCTAGGGTTGTTTATCCCTTCTTATATCTCGAGACTGTGTGCTTTTTAGTTTCTTGAGTTTTTTGTTGTTGGTAGTGGTGTGTGTCCTTTATCACTTGCAAATGTGATGGTATTTTCAGTGTAATAGTTTCTAGAAATCTCTCCTTGCTTCTGATTTACTACTTTTAATATGCTACTCTTAATATGCTACTGACAGAGAAAAAATAACCAAACTTCTTAGCCTTCTATTTAAAGTAAGGATTTAAAATTATTATGAGAGAAGCACTGGAACTTGTATAGTAGGATTGTCAGTTTTGGCTATTGTGAGAACCTTTTCCTTCTCATTTTCTAGTTCTCAGCCACCTACTTAGTTGAGGTGGCTGAATAATGGTGCAGCCAAAAGGAAGATATAACACTATATTGTATCATCAAGTGATATTTGACCATTTATTCATGTTCTTCTGCATGTTTATTTTATTGTTTTAGTTCTTAGTTGCTCCAGCCTCTTCCTACTGATTGTACTCTCTATTATCTTTATTAATATTCTCATTATATAAGATTTTCTAATCTATGGAATATGTCTTAGCATTTCTACTTTTCTTCTTCTTCTTCTTTTTTTTAGATAGGGTCTCACTCTGTTGCCCCAGCTAGAGTGCAATCATAGCTCACTGCAGACTGGAACTCCTGGGTGCAGGCTATCCTCCTGAGTAGCTGGGATTACAGGCATAAGCCACCACAACCTGGCTTCTGTGTTTCTTATTTTTTATAAAGACAGGGTCTGGGTGTGTTGCTGAAGCTGGTCTCAAACTCCTGGCCTCATGTAATCCTCCTGCCTTAGCCTCCTAGAGTGCTGAGATTACAGGCATGAGCCACCATGCCTGGCTTGCTTTTCTTCTTTTTACCTTGATCTTTCTGCTTTTTACCTTCTTAGGATTTTTCCTACAGTATTCTCCCCTCTATCTTTTTTATTTGACTATTTTTTTGCTTTATTTTAGTGTGAAGATAGCATTTGAAATGACTTAACAAATATTTGTGCTTTTAGTTTGAAACATTTCTTAGAATTTTTTAGATTTGTCCTAAGAGACTTTTTGTCTCCAGGTATCATTCATTTACAGAAACAATTCACTGTTGTGGCCATTAGGAACCGTATCCTACGGTCAGAGGTAACTTACATCATGATTGTAAATACCAATACTTCATAATCAGAATACAGGAAACAGCATGATCAAAACTCAATAATGTCAGAAACCCAAACTATAACCCAAGAGAACAAAATGTGTAGACTATAAAGACCATTATTTATTAAGCCATACTTGTCAATTAATTTAATTATGGGATTTATTTTTCTAATTCTGCTATTTGTTTTCTAAGAAACTTAATCTCCTCTTATTCAAATTGCATCTAATTGCACTAAAAAATAGGAACAAATGATTATTTTAGAATTCATTAAAAAACCGGTGCTACCATTTTCAAGGGCAATTTAACAACATGTATCAGGAAGGCTGTAAAAATACTCATATCCATTCATGCAGTCTACTTCTTGAGTTATCCTAAGAAATTAAGCACAAGTGTAACCCAGGTTTTATGTATATTTATAGCAACACTTTTTATAACATATGAAAACTGGAAGCGCTTTAGTGCCCAAGTGAGAGCAAAGTTAAATTTTGGGACACCCACATGATAGAATATAATGCCTTTAAAAATATGTTTCAGATCACAATATGTAAGTGTAATATGGTTTTAAACAAAAATTTGTTATGCATGTCGACAAATAAGAAATATACCATAAATATAACAGGGATTTTCTCTGGGTTGTAACACAATGGTTTTATAATAATAATAATTTATATTATTTATCTTTTTGCATGTTTTGATAGACTACACTTTCAGTAGCCAGAGAAAGATATCCTGAGGTTCTTTCTACCTGTTTTGCCCCGAATGGCCTATTCTCACTGACATTTCAATTGTTTGCTTCCTTGATGTTTCATTAACATACTATAGAAGGGCCTCCATTTGAAGTTAAACAGTTTTTACCTGTTCAAAATTTAGCCTCCTCTGCTATTGTCTTTTAAGCACCTGTTGCTGTATATTTATCCTCACTGGTTTGTGTTAACCATCCCTTCTCCTCATTAGAGGGAAGTGGCTGTTGAATCTGAATGGGTGATACCCATATTCACATTTTGCAAATAACCAAACTGTTTTAGAACTGGAAGCAAGTAAGAGATAAGCCCTAAATCTGTATTTTATGAATAAAGAAAAAAAAAAAGAAGAAGAAGAAGGAAAGTAAAAAGGAAAACAAAAATCAAGGAAGGTCTGGAGCCTTGTCAAAGGTAGTTCCTTGGCTGAATCAAGCCCAAGTCATCCTGAATACCACCCCTCAGCCTCATTTTGACTGAAGGAATGATAGGGCATATAATGACTTTGGGAATACAGTAAGCACTTGGACTTAGTTGTATATAAGTATTTATAAACATAAAGATGTGTGCACATATTTTTGTGTGTTAGGTTGCTCAGTGATAGAAAGATGACTGGAGATGAGAGTCATTTGCCAGAGAAAGCTCATATATAAAAGAAAACCACTTTCCATTTATAGACTTGACTCTTTAGCCTAAAAAGCCCTATCATCTTACAAAACAAGTGTATAGTTGGTCATGTGGGGATGAAAGGGGAGTGCAAATAGATGGATAGATACATAAAACCAGGGTCATTATCACCAGAAAACAAAAATCAAAACATAAGTAATACTGTTAGATCAGTGGCATTATTTTGCCTGTTGCACAGAGGATAGACTATTTTAAACATTGTATGCACACGTACATTTAAGGGCTTGATTGTGAGTTTTTCACAAGGGAGAAAGCTTCCCCTTTAGCTGGAAACAACTATTGGGGAATTAACATACTATCTTTCGGAGGTGTATAAATAGAAAGAGAATTACTGGGGAAATTAACTGGGGATCTGGGAAGTAATTTAGTACCTTAATGCCAGAAGGGTTTAGGGCTTTAATTAGAGGACTAGCTTAATTTTTTTTGATATTTTTATTAAAGGTTATTGTCTTATTTATTTCTTTGGTAAGATCTTTTTATATGTACATAGGTAAACTATAATAACTTAGATTCATTGTTAAACTTCATTTAAGATGAAAAAAATTAGCAATAATATTTATTATTTTTCTTACAGATAAGGGAAGCCTATCTAAAACAAAAATATTGTTTTAAGCCAGTATCTCAAGAAGTAATGAATTACTTCACTGTGCCTTCAATTTTGGGGTCTAGTAGTATTTCTCTTATTAAAACAAATAAACATGTTTCTACTTGTTCTCTTATTCTAATATGGGTTTATTAAATTATAGTTTCTTTTTTATGAGCTTAATTTTTTTACTATGAATCTATTAATATGACATAGTAACGAAATGTAACTGAAAATAATACTTTTTTGTAGGGGTGGTTAGTCATTTCACTATCCAATCACTCCCTTTTATTACTCTGAATGAGTTAGATGTAGATTTGTTGGTGTGGGTATATACACGTATATTTTTGAGATTGTGAGCTATACAAATATATATTTATGTACTTTGTAGCTGAAGTCTCAGGTCCTGAATATTTCTACCATTAGTGGCCACAAGTTAATTACTTGTTAGTTTGTCAATTATGAATACACTGAGTGGCAACAGAAAACTTTTAACTTACAGTGGCTTAAGCACATTGGGATTTATTTTTTTCATGTAAAAGTAAGTCCAAAGGCTGGTAAATTCAGAGTTGGTACCATGACTTATGGATGTCATCAAGGACTTCCATTCTTCCTGTCTGCCATATGGCTTTCTTCCTTTGGGTCATAAGATGGACTACTTTATCCCAGGCCTTATGTATTCATTCCAGGCAGAAAGTGGAAAAAAGTGCCTCGATTAGGAAGCAAAAGGTTTTCCAGAAATTCACCACAGATACAGTGTGCAAAGGGGGCTGGGAATTCACTTTTTAAGCAAGTACACTCCCATTCCAGAAACAGTCAAGGCTCAGTTAGTGAGCGAGAAGGGAAAACTAGATATTGAGTAGGCACCTTGCAGTGTCTGCCACCTCCCATATTGACCGTTTTTTTTCATTCAGATTTAATGAATGGTTACTTCCCCCATTCTAAGAATAGCAGCCACCTATTTAAAAATTAAATTACTTATGTTCTTCCCTCTTTTGAAGAGCATTAGTTATTCATGTCATTGGTAACATTTTCACAGTTCTCTATCTGCAGTCTAGAACTGTGGCCCAGTACTTTGTTTCTGACTGTCTGCAGGATGGTTCCACTTGAAAATTTGCTGATTAGTTCAAATACAGTTATGTTCAAAGCTAAGTGTAATATCATTACTTTTGATTTGTTTATGTCAGAGTTGTCAGCATTTTCCCAAGCTAGAAATTTAGAATAATCTTAACTTTTAAAATTTCTTTATTCCCTAATCCAGTTTGCTGTCAACTGTAGTTCCTTGCATTGAAATGTCTTGGATTTGACCTTTCCTTATACATAGGGTCACTCCTGTAATCCAGACTCTCCCAACCTCATTTGTGCATTGTTTACAAGGCTTTCTAGCTGGTGTCTCCAATTCCATTCTTTTATTATTATTATTGTTAATTATATCAGTCATTAACAGTCTAATCTTCTTGAAACCTAGCTTTCTAAAAATTTGGTACCTACTTAAAAGATTTTTAAGCCAAATCCAAATTGCTTTCGTCTTTCAAAGTTTTCTTTTATAACAGAAGTGCTCTTCTTATTCAATCTTTATTTTCCTTTATTTATCAGTGTTAATTGTCTGCCATAGAATATTCTCTTCAGTGCCCTGTTTCCTGTTTATCACCGATAACAGAGGCACTCTATGCATTCCTGTCCTAGAGACTTTTATCTTACTCTTCTTTAGTGTCTCCCAGTCCCTGCCCCCAACCTGTTTTGACCTTATCCTTCCAAATCCTATCATTCAAGGCCTACCTTCTAAATTCTTTCTTTTTAGAACTTTCATGACAGTTTCTGCCTATGTGTTTTTGTACCTATTCTAAATTATATATATATATATATATATATTTTTTTTTTTTTTTTTTTTGAGACAGAGTCTCACTCTGTTGCCTGGGCTAGAGTGCCATGGCATCAGCCTAGCTCACAGCAACCTCAAACTCCTGGGCTCAAGTGATCCTCCTGCCTCAGCCTCCCAAGTAGCTGGGACTACAG
>CAUYRT010100236.1:0-27344 GCA_963574885.1 Lepilemur ruficaudatus | reverse complement strand
TTTATATAAAACTATAAACTATACCTTAGTCTCTGTGTATTCTTTTATTCTATTTCCTATCAATTTTCTTATCCTCTGTGGTGACACCTATCTGAGGGACTTGGCTCTGTAGTGAGCAGCAGCTGACCTCCTTGTGGGCCTGCCAGGCCGCCATTCTCCCCCCCCCCCCCGCACCTTGAAACTTAGTATGTTCATCTATAGAGATATATACTATGTACCCATAATGAATAGGGCTGTGGTAAGAATTAAACTAAATCACATATGAGAGAGGGTAGTATTATCACTAAATTCCAGTTAGTTTTTTACCTTTTTAGAAAGGCTTTTCTGCAGGAGTCCAATGTGGTTTGCAGTTCCAATTATAAATTAATCCTCACCTCTGAGAAAGGCAGCTATTTGTTTGATTTTGTTTTTAACCTCTATTTTACAGATAAGGAATACTGGGAAAGTTTAAGTGAGTGAGCTGAGATTACTCACCTAGACATAACCAGAGTTGCCAGTAGACTGATTTCTCTCACTTCTTATTTAGTTTTCTGCCTACTAGATATAGCTTTGGTCACAACTGATCCCAATGAACTATTCTGTTTCTATTCTTAATATAAATTTTCTACATCAATTACTATGAAATTAATTTACATATTTTCAAGATAAGGCCATTCATTATCGATTTAAGTAGTGACCAAGCAAAGTGCTGCCTCTGCTAACAAGTCGAATGAGTTCTTTCATTGCATGGGGAGAAAAACAGACATTTCTAAGTAGGTAAAAAAAAATAAATAAATAAAAATAAAACAATGTTTAATTAAATTTAATTGGTTCATTAAATAGTAATATATTTAAATAACACTGGAATTTCTGCTCCATACATTCCATGAAATTCATAACAATGTATGAAAATCTATCATCAACATACAATATTTTTAGATACTTTTCAAATTTTTTCTTGGTTTTTCATCTGTATTGATTTTAAATAGTTCAAAGTTTTCACTGTCAGTAGATTGCTAATTATTAAAGTTTGTTTTCCTCAAAGCTGCTCATAAATAGCAATAGTGATATGACATATTAGCATTATATTTGTATGAAAGACTATTGATTTTCTTTGGCTTTTTTGTTTCTGTAGGAGTCATTTGATTGTTTTAATCAGTAAGGAAAATGGCATGCAGGACACATATGTTTTCAGGCATAACTTGCAAAATACTGGATAACATGGAAAAATATTACAGAACACCAGAAAATAGCATATTTGGCAGGGAATGAAAGAATGATTAGAAAAATTATATAGACTTTTGTGTATGCCCACCTCTGCAAGTTTCTAAACAGATTACATTCTAAAGTCAAGATTAGCTTTTGATTGAAGATCATTCTAAACTTTTATCAGGGATATTTCTAAATTGACATTGCATTTTAATGTTCCAATTTTAGGATTCTTACATTTTGTAAATATCAACTCCTTCCCCCATGAAGTTTGAATAAAATATATTTTCTTTCTCTCCCAGAATAAACTTCATTCCATTATTCCTTCATTATTCCTTTATTCCATCACATAGTCAATGAGGGTGTTGATTTTATTTCAACTTACACAATATTAGCAAAGAACCACACAAATAATTTTAAAAACTAAATAACAACAAAAACCCCTCTCCAGATTAAAAATTCAAAGTGTTGTGGTCCACACCTCTGTTTTTAGCCTTAAAAAATGAACTTATTATCTGTATTAGCACAGCCAGTTCTTTAAGAAATGGTCTGGCTCCCAAGCTAGATTGGTCAAATGACTGAGGGGAGGAAAGCACAAGAAAATTGGAAAAAATAGTGATGATATGCACCTACTTTTTACAGTACTAAAAAATTGCAATACACAAGTCTACACTTCAATCAAATTATCCTTAGAGTGCTCATGAAATTTTGGCAGGGTGTTTTGGGAATCACAGGATACACTGAGTTTCTTTTTCTTTTTCTATTTTAAAGGAAGGTAAGTGAAGAAAGGGGTGATTATTGGAAAAAATAAAGGGATCGCTTAAAAATATAATTAGGTGGGAACACCTGCAATAGCATAGCTAAGACATACTGAATTCCAACTATTTGTCAGACAGCTATATAGCTGGCTTATACACTTGATTTTATAAAATTTGTAAGGTGTGTATGACTATTCCTATCAGAGAGGATCACTTGGAGAAGGTCCCATGCCTTCTTCCCATCATGTAGAACTTACTTTATTTCTTTTTGCTAGAACATGGAGTATAAACTTATTAGTAGAACTCTGGACCATTCAGGCATATTTGCACTGAAGGAACTTAAAATGTTCCACAAGGAAAGATCATTACAGTTTTCGGGATAGAGAGGTGGGGAAAAAAAAGTTTGTCACTTTTGTTTTCTTTTTCTTTTCTTTCCAAATTAACACCACTTCTCTAGTGTTGAAGTCAAACGCGCACACACACACTTCTAACAAAACTGTTGTATCATTCGGATTTGATTATACAAAGGAAGCAAACCAATTAGATTGCCTGCTTAAACTTTCTCCTTTGCTTCTCAAGGTTTTTGTTGTGTTTTGTTTGCGGGGAGGAAGTGTGTGTGGGGGGGGTTTATTTGGACGGAAGATAGGGAAGATCCACTCTACCGACAACTTCGACAACGTTTCTCCAAGTGCCTCTTGCATAGCTCGGGGACCCTTCTGGGGTGATTGCTATGAGAAGAGCGGTTCGGAGGCTAAGAAGTACCACTCTCTTCAGCTGCCAAACGGAGAAGGACGGGGGCGCTGTCTGGTGACTGTTCGCGTGATTCCTTCAAGGCAGCGACCACCTCCTGGGATTCGCTCTCCAGCAGTGCCCTTCCTACTCGGGCCCCACGACCCCCACACGGCGATGCCAAGACGCCGAACGGCCGGGCCAAGGTTCTAGGGACAGAGTCACCCCGGGGCGTCCTTTCCTGCCAAGCCGCGGGCTCTCAGCGGTCACAAAGAGCCCCGGGTCCGGGTGGGCCCGGCTTCCTCGCCGCACCTAAGGCTCCCAGGCCACGAGTCCGCCACCCCGCGCCCCTCCCGCGCCTCCCCCAGCCCGAACCCCAGCAGCATCGCCGTCTCTCCCGGAAACAAGCCTGCTGAGCAAAGGCGGAGGAAAACCTTGGGCCTTCCGCTCTGATTGGTCTCCCCCCGCCACGCGGGGCGAGACAGCGATTGGCTGCCGGGCGTTGTCAGTCGCCGAGGCCAGAGCCATCGCCGGGGAAGCGCAGCCGGGCTTGGGTGCTCCGACTGCCGCCGCGGCTGCTCGACTGGTGCAGCTGGGCGAGCTCGCGCGGGCGCCGCCGCCGCCTCCGCTGCTGCCCACCCCGCCGCGCCGCCGCCGGCGCTGCTGGTCTTGCAGGCGGCCGCCGGGGAGGGGCGGCGGAGAGAGCGGAGCACGAGGAGGCGGAGGCGGCGGAGAAGTGATGCTGGCGCCGGGGATCCGGGCAGCGGCAGCGGAGCAGCAGCATCTTCGGGACCCTGGCTGCGGCGTCCCTGTGGCCCGCGGGCCAGCGCAGCGGCTGGAGACCACGCGCCCCGCGGGTACGGTCCGGCCCGGTAGCGCCCGCGCGGCCCCGGGACCGCTGGTGTGGTCTTTGGGGGTTACGGAGCGTGTCGTGGCCGAGGCATCCTGACAACGGTGTTTGGGACCCGGACAGCTCGTCCCGACGCTAGGCTAGGTTGTTGCCCGCGCCGGTGCGGCTCCAGCTCGTGCGTTCTCCCCTCAGCGTTGACAGACTTTGACAGCGCGGGGATGGCATTGTGTGTGAGTGTGTGTGTGTGTGTGTGTGTGTGTGTGAGTGTGTGTGTGTGTGTGTGAGAGAGAGTGAGAGAGAGAGAGAGAGTGTGCGCGCGCGCGCGTTTTGGGGCACTTTGCGGGGAGAGCGGTGGGTCCCCTCAGCGTGGACCAACGTCCTTCAAGAACCCAGGCTGGGATGGGGTGAATAGAAAGAATGCTCTCGGCTCGGCGGGAGGGAGAACGCACGGAGCGCACGGGAAAGTCCGCCGTGGCTCATGAAGAGCTGGGCAAATTGAACTTTATTGCCGTAACGAAAAGACGGAGCTGTGGCTGCGGCGCGCCGTGGGAGAGGCTCGTTCACCGAGGCTCCCCAAAGTCCCGCTTTGCTCCAGGGACTTCGGGAGGGAGGAGAGGGGAGGGGAAAGCGACTGTTCGTTGGCGTTGCTGAAGAAAAGGAGGAAAGAGAAGTTGGGGGGAGGCTTAGTCTTGGGGAGTGGTGACTTTTACTTGCCTGAAGCCCCGCTTAGGAGGCTCGTTACACTTTTCGGGAGCGCACATTCGGGAAAGGAGAGAGAGCCCCACTCTGAGGCACTGACAGTGGCTCCTCTTGCTCCGTGGCGGGGCGGGGCGCGGCGTGGGGCGGGTCGGGACAGCGGAGCAGAGCTTGGGTGTCTGAGGGCCAGGGGTCCAGGTAGAGCCACTGTCTCCCCGGGCCGCTTTGGCTCGCGTGCCCTCCGGGATGGGACCAGGCCTGGTGCGCCCCTGGTAGCTGCTGAATGCCCGGCGGCTCCGCCCTCTGAGAAAGTTCGGGCCCGCTAGGGTCTGGGCAGCCAGACCTAGAGCACGTTAAGCACCAAGAGTAACCAGGTCTAGGTAACCAGCTTTCTCCAAAGCGTACGTTGTTTTTATTTCATATTACATTATTTTATAAATCTATCGCGAATGCCACCTGCACTGCAAAGCCTTCCGCAGAAGGTGGATTATATGCGCTGCCACAAATTCATGATGCTGCCGGGCAAAGTCTGAACCAACGTAGCTCAATGCAATGAGTGGCTTCTCCATCCCTCTTCAGGACGCGCAAACTTACTCTTGGCGATTGTTTCCTATGTGGTTTCTTGTCTCGTCAGGAGTCAGTGCTTGGGAAAGTTCTTGAAATACCTGGGTGCTGAGGAGCTGTCCCCACTCTGGCTGAGATAGGGAGAAGCTCTGGTCTTTAACAGAGGCAATGGGGTTGCAGCGGAGAATGGAGGTGGAGACAGCAGATCCCTGCCTGCCAGCTTTGGTAAAACAAAATTTGGCTCGATATAGGGAGGCGGATCTTGAACTGGAGACAGCATTTTCCCTGTTATGAGGCTCCGTAGTTTTTTCCACTGGAGGAATCTTTTGTCCAAAAACAAAACAAATCACAGCGCAACAAAAATACCCAAACCCAAACCGCAGAAACCACTTTGGTTGGGCTCATTTCTGATTTGGTAAAACAGAGAAAGTGAAAGTAAGGCACCTTAGAGAAATACTGTAGAAAATCAGGAGGGAGCTGTCCAGAATGCCAGTATTTTTCGACAGTTTTGTTTTTTTTCAATTGTAAAGATTCTTTTTTTTTTTTTTTTCCCAATTTAGTAACTAAGTTATTGCAAAGCAGATGAATAACTTACGGTAAATGAGCAGTGATACTAGTTTTGTGTCCGAAGATGGTCGTGTGTTTTTCATCCCTTAATTGAAAAGCTGCTAATGGATTTTTTAGTATGATTTTGATAACACTCATTGCATTTGGGTTGGTGCTAAATGTTTTCTTCTTAGCATTCATCATACCTGCCTTAAAAGTCTGGGTTTTCTGAATATAATTAACATACATCTTATAGTGGTTATGTTTCTATACAAAATTTACCTGCCTGTAGTTGATTATTTTGTTATCACAATATTTTAGTTATTGTAACCTTCAGGACTTTGATAAGGTTAATTGCACGTTAAGCAGTTGATTTTAGTTTTGTGTTTCATTTATTTGTGTGTTTCATTTATGCAGTACTATGGGCTGGTAAACTTTTTGTTTCCCCCATAGGTTGATATGGATTAAAATGTGTTGCACATTATTACTTAACAATTTTAAAATAATTTGCAGTTAAAACAAAGTTATCAATAGCAGCCAATGCTAAAAATGGAAATCCTAAGAAAAATTTTAATATTGGCTAAGAAAGTGCTTTTTCATATTGAGATCAAGTAACATCTTGTAAATCCCCACTACATTATGTATTGGGGTAAGCCACAAGTCTTAAAATGGAATAAGAGCCTTTGTGCTCATTTTAAGGTTTTTTGTTTTGTTTTGTTTTGTTTTGTTTTGTTTTGTTTTTGGTGGGGTGGGATTTTACTTTGAAAAGTATTTTCTCCAGATAAATAATTTTCCAAACCACTAGGACATATATAATCAAGTGCAGAGAAATGTGTTGGTGGACATAAACAGTAGGATAAAGCAGTAGGAAATATGTTTAACTGTAAGCAGAAATGATGCAGGATGTGAGGGTGGGGGTGGGCATAGGCTTAGGGGACGTAATGGGTAGTGAGAGCCACTCAGTTTATACAAGCAATTCAAATTCTGCCAGTTCTGCAAATGTACTTCAGTTTTGACTTGTTTTGCTGCAGGGCAGCCCATGAGCTTGGACTGCCATATATTCTAGATGGATTTTAGTAACTCAAGTAAATGTCAAATTGTCAAGACTCTAGGCCACTAAATTCACTTTTTGACCTATACATGATTGTAATTTCAATACTCATTGGATAAAAATAACACATATAATATGAATAGCAATGCAATAGATACTATTATCTTATGAAATATAACTTATTTAACTTGTCAGATAATCATGATTCATGTTTGTACATGAATTAGTCAGATAGTGAGGTTTATTTTCTTTTGTAGTAATTTGTT
Source organism: Lepilemur ruficaudatus (assembly GCA_963574885.1). Taxonomy (NCBI): domain Eukaryota; kingdom Metazoa; phylum Chordata; class Mammalia; order Primates; family Lepilemuridae; genus Lepilemur; species Lepilemur ruficaudatus. The sequence goes on along the minus strand of CAUYRT010100236.1, from coordinate 20,696 downwards.
TTATTAATGGTGAAACTATTCTTTTTCTAAAACTAACAATTTTAGGGGTATTAAAAACCTCAACCAGTTAGCGAATCAGGAATTCATTCTCTCTCTCTCTCTCTCTCTCTCTCTCTCTCTCTCTCTCACACACACACACACACACACACGTATACTGGAAAGGTTCTCAGAAGCAGTATAACCACCCTACATTTGAAACAAATTCACTAACCCATTCTGAATGATGCATATGCTTCATAAGGGAATATTCTTATCCTTTTTAGTAAATCATTATTAATTAATTATGATACTGGTTTGTTCAAGTAAAAGTTTAACCAATTGTATTATGTTCCTACTATGTGTAAAATACTGTTCTAGTTTCTTGGAGTATATCAGCGAATAAATCAGACAAAGACCTCTACCCTCATGCAGCTTATATTCTATTGGGAATATAGAATCATAAGACAAACAGATAATAAAAAAATATATAACTTATAGAATATTTATCTCTTACCAACCTATTTATTCTAAACCCTCCATCCCATGGCACAATCTCTTTCCATCTCTTTTTTTTTCTCCAACTAATGCATACCCACCCATATACACCAGCACAAATACACTTAAATTGATGTAATAACTGAAAAACAGTCACAGTGATACCACAATTTATATTGTTCCTGGAGCTATGTATGAGAACAGCTATATGTGAGGGATAAGGGCAAAAGAGAGGGATTCAGAGTTGATTAAGCAATGAAAAAACAGAATATCTGCCTTTTAAAATATTTTTAAAATCAAATCATAATATTTTTCAGAGTAACTAAAGTGGGAAACTTTATCCCTTAACATTTTTGCTTCAAATAAACAACATTTTAAAAGACATTTATGACTATCCAAAGTCAAATTACATAGCCTCCTTCAAAGGGTTGGGGTTGGGATTGGGTAGTAGTAAGTGAACTGGTAGTAGTAAGGAAAGATTCCAAGGCATAATTCTAATGAGAAATCTTCTTCTTCTTCCACACTGGAAGTGTCACATTCATGTACATCTATGAGTACTGATCAAAAACACTAGAGTCTGAGGTTAATGTTTCCCTAAAGATTATGCATCAAGAAAAGACTCGTGATCTGATCGTCTAATAAGAAATGCCGAAACATTTCAAATTTTTTAAAGTAAGCTTGTCTTTAGTTAAAAATCAAATTATCTACCCAGTATGTCCAATTGCAGATAAACATTTCACTAGATTCTGTTCTCTTGTGCATAAAACAATGAGCGGTTATGATTCCAGTTTCACTTTCTTTGCTTCCTTTTCATTATTTCCTTTCAGGTCTTTAGTTTAGATCTAAGAAGAATTACTACTTACCCTCATATGAAGAATGGAACCTATCTTGACTTTCCAAAACTGGTGAACAGTATTTTTATAGTAGAAGAAAGCTGAAATTGTTCTCCCAAGAACCTGTACCATATAATGAATTAATGTCAACTTATTCACAGGTTCTGTTATTACAGGGTATCAGTGCAGGGCACACAATGCTAACAGTCAGTTCTGAATGGATTTCCATTACTCAACAAAAGTTTTCAAGATTGCTGTTTTAGGAGATGGGGGGAAAACTCTCTGATATTGCCATCTCAATATTTTATTTCTTCAGGTTCAAGAATGCATTTACCACACACTTAAGCCTTCATCTTTTTTCGCCCTAGTTTTTCTCCTTTCTGCCTCAAATGCAAAACTGTAGGAAAACAGTATTTTAAAACAGCAGGTAAATCACCAAATAGTTATCATATCTGGTACACAAAGTCAACAATAGCTGAGATGAGAGCAAAGGAGGAATTAAATATTTAGAAATAGGAAGAACCCCCAGGTGATTAGTCCAACTTGCTCTAGGTATAAGAAAGAACTTTACTCCAGGAAGTTGATATTAATTAACCATGCTGTTAAAAGTGGAGCCAGGTCTAGAACCATAGTTTGTGAGTAATAAGTATATGTTAACTCCCTGCCAGTTGCTCATTCGATAGTTACACATTTTGTAAAACAGAAGCATAGGAGAAATGACTGCATCTACCAGTTTGTGCATGTAATTATTTTAATATCTGACAGAATATTACATTGTATTAATATTATGTTGAGAACAAGAAAACGATAAATTGGGATGCATTTAGAAATGTCATCTAAGATTTATAAGGCTGGAGATAACTTTGCAAGTAAAATATTTGTATTCAGTCTTTATGTCTATAGCACATAGATGTATATACTCCATAAACATGTATCTGTAGACTCTATAGAATCTAGTTTATAGACTACAATCTCTAAAACAGGATTTCTTATTTTCCTGTTTTATTACAGAACCTCTTATTTCCCAAGTTCAATCACTTTAAACTTCAAATTGATTTTTGGGTGAGCTTCAGGGGCTCCAGGAAGTACCAAAATTATTTGCAAGCTTTTTTGTTGTTCTTGTTCCTGAATGTTTTAGGTAATAAAAAATGATTAGGAAAATTTAAAAGCTACTTCTTCAAGTTAATTAAAAAAAAAATACAAAAACAGAAAAAGAAGTGGAGAGGGGGAACATGCATGGATAATGAGAGGATTCTAAAGAACTAATACCTGTCTCTTGGTGCCCAAGGAAATGGAAAAGAAAAAGAAGAAGTAGAAAACAAAACTATTTCTAGATTCTATCAGAGAACATTTCCCACAGGGGTTTTAAGATGCACATCATTGTCCTAAACTGCTGCTTGCAACTGAAGAGATGGTTTATAACTGATACACTGCACTTGTGTCTGAATTATTGTAGTTAGCATTTTGTTAAGTCTTTGGTTATGAAATGTTTTCATGACCTATATAGATGACATCAGGGCTGAATGAATTCCACATTGAACAAGACTTGTGGGTAACTTTTCCAGGTCCCTAGCACTCAGTCAAAGAAAATTGCCAAAGGTAGAGGTTATTTGTATACAATTAGTTGTAAATTTGGATGTCAGTAGACAAGATGAATTGTGCTACATGTATACAAATGTACCATGGCTTCATGTATATGGCATATGCACTAATAGTTAGGCTTCCTCATTTCTGTGTTTGTCTATGACAGTCAGAGGGCTACTGTGTATGCATCGTAGCACTCACTACGTTAATTTCCATGTCTATAAAATAGTGATAGCATTACTGATTGCTTGAATTCCAATTTTTCAGGAGTTAGATGAATCAAATATGAGTAATACATGTTGATATCTCTGAAGCAAACACAGCTAATTACAGACAGGAGAGGAGCTATATTTTAAAATAAGCAGAAACTAAGAAATAATGATTGTATTGATAAAATTATTTTGGCCTAATTCCCATTATGCAAAGAAATAAAAGAAAATCTTTAGTTTCTAACCTTGCTGACTAAATTATAAAATAGGCCAATCCTGAAATTACTTGAAGGCAGCTAAAAATAGGTCTTTTTCCTCCGTTGGTTCCTTCTCTCTCTCTCTCTCTCTCTCTATATATATATATATATTATATATATATATATATATTTTTTTTTTTCTTTCCACTTTACATTTTAAATGTTATAAAGAGTTTTCTCAATGCTGCCTAAAATTTTCTCCTGATTTTATGTCATAGTAAGCCAAGAATCAGAGGGTATTAAAACTCAAAATTTTACTAAGGGACATTTATAGTAACTATAAATCAATGGATAAATTTACAAAATAGAAATACTGAATGTATATATCTGTGTGTGCAGATGAGTATACACACACATGTACATAGGTAATCCCAATTAAATGCTAGAAGAAACTGTTGTAAAATTTACAGAGATCCTAAAGTTTGTCTAGAATAGCAAGTAGGTTATAACAGCAAAGTTTTTTTTTAAATAAAAAATGCATTGAGGGGAAGTTGCACTGTCAAATATTTGAAGATATTATAAATGACAATAATTAATACAAGATGTTACTAGTACATTAACATGCAGACAAACATGCAGAAGAGAATAAAAGACCTCAGGCACAAACTAAAATATGTGAAAATAAAGCACAATATGAAATAATCACAAATATGTGGGGAAATACAAAATGATTTATATATGGCTCTGGGAAAATTGAATAATTATTTTCGAAAAGTGTATACTCCTACTTCACATTTCATTCTAAAATAAATGTGGGATGAAGTGAAGAGTTAACATAAGGAAACTCTAAAACAAGCTAGAAAAAAATAAAGACTTCATAAGCACAAACGTTATTGGGAAACTGTAAAGATGTGACCTTATAATAGTTAATTTTAAGTTTAAAAAGCCGTAAATATACATAATTACAAATAAATGGAAAATAGGGGAAATATATTCAACATCAATGTTTTTCTCTATTACAGGACTTCTGTCAATGTAGTGATTCCCAGTTTATGTATACTCCCTTCAGTGGACTGAAATCTTCTTAAAGAAAGAGACTCATAGTCATCATTTTATCCTAAGTGCATTGAGCATAATTGGGGCACAATAGGCATTATCATTGGCTACTAAAAATTATAAGTATTCCCCTAAAAATAGACAAAAAATAAATTTATAATTTACAAAAAATAGACCTATATAAGGCCAATAAGCATTTATAATTTCAAATTATTAAATAAAAGTAATTTTTTAGTGATAGCATTTTTAGCTCTCCTTAAAATATCAAATATTATAAATTAAGGTTGATCTGTTTATAAAGGTTGATCAAGATGATAAAGATAAAGTGGACTGCAGATCCTCCTAAATTTCTGGTGAGGCTATTCATTAATATTTACAGAGTTCTTCAGTTACATGCTACAGAAATCGATCATGACGAAATTAAGGAATGCATCCACAACAAAAGGAAGGTATTTTGTAGCTTACAGAATCAAAAGAAAATGAGACCAAACAGAATGGCTGTAGAGATCATGGGAAGAACTGATGAAGTCTTTTCGGTTACTACCACTGATTGGATGAATCAGCATCAGTCCTTTTCTCTCTGTGTGTCAATTTGCTTCAGACTCAAATTCCTAGAATGCAGAGTGTGACTAAACTAGCTTCAGTTTCGTGCCCATGCCTTACTTAGTGGATCATTGAGCACCTTGATTGCCTGTCCTACCAAGACCACATACAAGGAAAATCAAAGGACTGTTACCAGCCCAAAGGAAAATGTAAGCTAGACAGTTAAAAACAACAGACATTCACTGTGTGTGTCAAGAAACTTAAAACTACTCTCTTTGTTTCACTAACATCACTTCTAGGAATTAATTCCATGGAATTAATCCGAGACACACATAGTTTCATTAAAGTGCCATTTGCAGTGGTTTGAAAGTAGAAATATTCTATTTGCCCAACAAAAGGGGAATAATTAAATTATTTTATATACCATTAAAGCATAGTTTTGAAATGTTGGTAATAACATTGGAAAATGCTAATGAAACAATAGTGGGAAAACCAGAATATAAAATTTAGTATGAAGGACTGTACATTTACATATATGAAAAGGCTTAGAAAATATTAACAATTGTTATTTTTGGATAGTGGGATTATGGGGATTTTATTTTTAAGTATATGAAAGTGCCTTTGCCTGGAGCAGGCACTACTATAATGATCATTAAAAAATGTATATAAAAACAAAGAAACTATAGAATAATTGGACAAATGGTATAGCTTTGGACTTCCGGACAAGTATTTTGGAAGCAAACATGGGACTGATACACTTAATTTTGGAAGGAAAAGAGTTAATTGTATAATTTTCATTTTTTTCAAAATCAAGTTACTATATGTCCCATGAAATTTGGCTAGTTTTCTTCTTGGTAACTTTGCAGGAGTAATTTCAGAGTTTTCTTTTCAAATCTTTATCTTAACGTAATTGAACTTAAAATGTATTTTCATTTTATGATTCCAATAAAAAATTCTTGTTGGCCTAGAAAGTTAAATAAAGGATAAAAATAAAAATAATTACATGTATTGAGATATTTTTGTGTATCTCACAAGTTGCCCTGCTAATTTTCATTAGGTCAAGCTTAAATTGAGACAATATGAGCTATTATATCTTAAGACAATATAGTTCAGCCCAGTTATTTATTGAATACAATAAAAGATGCTATTAAATTTGATTATAATAAAACTGAAAACCACGCTTACTTACGTAAATCAGAAAACAAATATATCTGGTTGTTTTTAATTTTTTTCTCTTGGTTCACATCTACAGCTCATAAATTATAACTTCCAAAGAGCAAAGGGTCTAGAATTAGGAATAGATGGAATTTTTCTAAAAGCATAAATATGTTGTCCTTGTAATACCTTTTAAATAGCACTTTAGTTTATTGACTGAGCTCTGCACAGGCTGATTTTGATGAGCTCATGAATTATACTTGAGTAAATAAAAATATTGGAAAAGAATAAAAGAAGAAAAAGAAAATTGGTTGATCACTGATTCCTTCTTACAGCCATTGCCGCCTTGCAGTTCATGGGGATGTGCAATCTGACAGCTAGTTTCATTCTAGGGCTTAAGGTAGGGCCAATTTGGTTGTCATTGTTTCCTTTTGTTCAATTAATATGTTTGATGTTGTAATAGATAATATACACATGGTTCCAAAAAATACACAGTTAGAATTCTTCTCTCATATCCTTCCCCGTACACCCAGTTATCATCCCCCCAAATAGGTAACCACTCTTACTAGTTTCTTGGCACCTGTAATGGCTAATTTTATCTGTCAACTTGACTGGACTAAGGAATGCCTAGGTAGCTGTTAAAACATTATGTATGGGTATGTCTTTGAGCATGTTTCTGGAAAAGATTAGCATTTGAATCATTAGAATGACTAAAGAAGTTTGTCCTCACCAATGCAATTGGGCATCATCCAGTGCTTTGAGGGCCTGAAGAAAACAAAAAGGTAGTGGAAGAGCAAATGGCTCTTTCTGCTTGAGCTCAGAATTTATCTTCTTCTGCCCTCAGAAATACACACACACACACATCCTGTTGGTTCCATTTTACTGGAGAACTCTGATTAATACTGATTTGGGTACCAGGAGTGGGATGGGGCCTGAGAAGAATGAGCATTATCATGCATGGTTATGGCTCGAGGGAGGCCATTATTATTTCTGAAGGCATTGCGGGGTTAATACCCTCAGACTGAGATGGAAAAAGACCAATATCACTGTAGGTGAGGAGATTGCTACCACTAGGTATGGGACGCTGTTTCTAATGGAGATAATGAGGCTGCTTTCACCAGATTGGAGAGACTTCTTTCACCAACAAAGAAGACTCATCAGAATTTACGGGCTTAATATCCCCAGCTTCATCAAAGTTTTTCACACTTCATCCATCCCAAGTTACAGGATCCCATTTTTTCCCAATTAATACCCTCTCTTTAATACCCTGCAAAGCTGGGGTTTAATTTGTGTGGTAATTCAGCCAATCCCAGGAAGAGTTTCTATGTTTGATTTTCAGCAGTTTCAGCCCTGCAGCTACAGAAGGTAAGGCTCTCCTTCAGGACACACCTAGAAGTTGTTAAGTCATTTGTGCAGCACTTGAGCTGGGAATTCAAATCCCACAGCTCATCCTTTTCTTTCACCACTTTGTCCACCAACGTGATTATATTCCTTAGTTTTCCAGAAGTGTTCAAAAGTATCATATACAGAGTCCCTTAGCTCTTTGTTTCTTATCAGTGATTCATTGGGAGTATTCAATGCAGATGTTATGTATCTTTATAATCAGTGCTCTCTTTACTGGTGGAAATAGAGCTGTTAAATCTAATTAGATTAGAGAGCCAACTCCAGAAGTCACAGAACCAATTCAGAAAACTCATCTTTCTGTTCCTCTAGAACCATTGTTGGTACAAAAATCTGTTGGAGAAAAAGAACCAATAGGGTGTCTGTGTGTGTGTGTGTGTGTGTGTGTGCACGTATGCACAAACAGAGAAAGGAGGAGAGAGAAACTGAGATTATAGGAATTGGCTCATGTGGTTCTGGGGGCCAAGAAGTCCCCTAATCTGCCATCAGCAAGCTAGAGAACCAAGAAAACTAGTAGCATGATTCAGTTTGACTCTGAAAGCCTGGGAATCTGTGGAATCAATAGTGAAAATCCATATCTGAGTTTGAAAGCCCAAGAACCATGGGCAACAATATGTCCAAGGGCAGAAGATAGCTGTCTCAGCTCAAGCTGAGAGAGCAAATTCAGCCTTCATGTGCCTTTTGTTTCTATTCACACCCTTAAAGGATTGGATAATGCCTGTACACATTGGTGAAAGATCTTCTTTACATGGTCTACCAATTCAAATGCTCTACTTGTCCAAAGACACTGTCACAGGCACATACAGAAATGTTTTCCAGCTGCCTGGGCATCCCTTAGCCCAGTCAAGTTGACACATAAAATTAACCATCACAGTATCTTTCCAGAGATTGCCTATGCACATACAAATTTTCCCCCCAACTTTTATTTAATTTGTAATATATATGTTTTGCTTCCTGCTTTTTAAACTCAATAATTTGGATCACTATCAAAGTTTATGCATAAAGAGCTTCCTCATCCATTTTTATAACTCCATGATATTACATTTTTTGAAAGTACCACAATTTATTTATTATTATTATGAGACACTTCCCTCCTGAGGTTACATATTTTTTTTAATCTTTTGGTTAACACAAGCAATGCTGTAATTAATAACCTTGTACACATTATTGCTCTTGCGTCAAAGAATCTGTAGGACCTAGAAGTGGAGTTGCTGGTTTAAAAAGCATATGTACTTGTTTGCTTTGAAAATGTATGTGATTTGTTTATTTTCACAGTTGATTACCTTGCCTTCCTTGTCTTCAGTTGCATGATTAATAGTGTTGAATAGGGCTAGACCAAATTCTGGTTTAATAGCATTCCTCTGGAGACCCTGTCCAAGTTGCACTTCCCTAACAGCATGCTTTGTATGTATGCAATTTATGGTGAACTGAATTCATTGGTGATTTTCCCGCACCTATTTAACTGTCTTGACCACAAAGCCACTAGAATAAAGAGCTTCTGTCAAATTATTACTTAATTTCAGATATTCTCCTTTTACGTCCTCTGGTCTATTAGATTAAATAAATTATATGGATAATATGAGGACTAGTTATTCACCTACTGTGTAACAGTATTAAAAATAGTCATGTCCAATGTTGGCAAGTATGCACTGAGTCTGGTGCTTTCAGATACTCTTTGTTGCAATTAAAATTGGCACAACCCTTTTGGAAAGCAATTTGGCAGTATATATGGAAAAACTATTAAAAATATTCATACCATCCAGTCCATTAATATTACTTCTGGGAATCTATCCTAAGGAAATAGCACAAAATATGGAAAAGGTCATATGTTTGAAGATATTGATGAATGTGTTATGTACAATAAAAAATCAGAAATTACTCAAGTAGCCAATAATAGCCAATAATAAAATATAAAATACATATCCTATAATGTTTCTTGGGGGAAATGCCGTACAAAATTATACAGAAGTCCTATTTTAGGTAAGTAAAACATATACATATGAACACTGAAATTATAAGTGTGTTGTAAAATGGTAGAAAAATAGATAATTCCTTCTCTATTTTTATCTCAAGTTTTGTAGAATATTTTATAACTTTTTAAATTTAAAAAATAAATACTAATAGATTTTTTTCCTTTCATCTTTAATATTTTTGCACTGAATATTAGTTATAGCTTTTGATGATTTTAACTCCTTTGTCACTACTCATTGATGTGAGATTTTTCATCTTCTTTTTTGTACAGCTGAGTTCATCCCAGTTTGCAGTGCAATGCATGTTGTCTTCAAAATGCTCTCTCACTCTCTTCTGTATGTCAGAGGACATCTTAATGACTGAACTTCCTTTCAAAATCATGCCTCATGATATTCTTTCTCTGTTAGAAGAACAAATTCAAATATTTTGAATAGTTCTCAGCTTACTTCCTGCCTACTTTTTAAATTAATTTAACCCCCTCCCCCCTGCTCACTAAGCTCCTATCATGCTGGATCTTTCTCTTTCTGAAATCCACTAAGTCTCATGGCTTTTTTTTTTAACTTTCTGAAGAGATACTATATCTCTTATAGTTGATATTCTTTTTTAGAAAAACTAATTAGGAAAAGGCAATTATGAACTTCTTTTGTAAAATAAAAAGTTCACCCAATTGGATTATCTAATTATTTGTTAAATTTATTATTATTTATTAAATTTGAATTTTTATTAATTATTTATTAAATTTTATGTATTTTATTAAAATAAACTCAGGGAAAGTAATAAGATGGTGAAAATATCATGCATATAAACATACTTACCCCATATATATATTAATAATATATATATTAACTAGGTAAGATTACCCTTGGTAGTAGTATATCTTCAAATAAAAAAGCAAATATCTAAAATATAGTGTAAAAATATCCTTTTTACATAGTAGTTAATTTGTTAATTTGAAGTAAAATAGTGTGAAGTATGTATATTACCCCACTAACTTTTTGGGGAATGAATGTTGTAGCATCATCTCTATTGAAATGCATTTTACATTATAGTCTATCTTATCTTCGCTCAGTAGATTATTATATTATCTTCAAAGTATTAAGCTAATACAGTTAATTTCAGGGAGACTGCATTGAGAATAAGAGTGCTATCTCATGTCTGAAGCACTGTATTTTACAGTTCTATGTACTTATCTTTCCTGTCAAGTGAACTAATTTTGAATTTCTGCATAATGAAGATGTTATTTTCTAAGACTGTGCACCATAAGTAGATGGGATTATTTTGAAGTCATAGTGGAGGATGGTGGGCTTGCTTCTGCCATGGCTGCAGCCGGTGGTTTGCCAGGGTTGTCATCAGAGAATAGATGAAATTTAAAGAGCCCATTCTATTTTGCTTATGTAGTGCTAAACCTCCTCTTTCTTCCTCTGCTGTATCCTTTAGTGATATCACTGCCAAGATCACCCCTTCCCTTATCTTTTCCTATTCAAATTCAGAGATTTTACTCTCACCTGTTTCAAATTCCCCACTGACACCCACGCATAGTTAAAATAGTTGTGGATCTCTTCATTAAAAAGACCTTCAACAACTTTCCAAGACAGAAACACATATTCATTTAAAATTGCATTTTTTATCCAATGTTCAGTTCATGATTAGAAATTGGTATGGCTTAAAATTTGAAAATGAAGTTAAAATATTGTTTTAGTAAATGGGAAAATAGTTGCTATCTCATTAAGCTTTTTATGGAAAATAAGAACAATAACAGTAAATAATTTTGGGAATGTTACTGTGTGTTTGATATAGAATTCCTAATCCTTTTACAGGCATAACATTATTGAACACTTAACAAAACCTTAGGAGGTAGATGTTATTAATATCTCTATAGATGTTGAGACTGAGAATAACATATGGTTACATAACCTTTTCAAGGCACAAAACTGAGTTTTGATGGAATCAAGAATTCAACACCAGAGCCTTAAAGAAAAAATGTATTCCTTTTGTTTATTAGCTTTTGGAATACAGTGATTGAATTTTCAACTTTTCTCGTTCAACTGAAGAAACTCTATAAAGGACGCAAAATTTCAAAAGTATATGTATCTATCTATGTGTATGGATATGCATATATACATGTGTCTATATAAATATATTTAGTAATACATATATATATATACTAGAAATGAGATTTCAAGTGAACAGACCTAGAATAACTTAATAATTTTTTTAAAAAGCCCTATCTTCCTTGATATTGACTATAATTTCTATCTACATTATTCATATTTCTGTCATATATTTTGCTATGCTATTTTATTATTTCTCATTTCAATTTAAAATTGGGAAGTGAATTAACTAATATTATAAAATTAAATTTGAAAATCCTTCCAATAAGATTGCCTCTATGTAGTCAGTTTAAAAATGAAATTATGAGCTTTGGCCACTAAGTTTTTGGGGAGCAGGTGAGTGGTGAGGAGTTGAATATATTTCTACTATTAATTTCTTTTAAAAAAAAGGATCATTTCATGGTAGTTCTTTTCCTCTCTTTTTAGTTGGCATGGGAAAATGACAGTTTGTACTTAATTCTTCCCTTTAACTCAGATGGGATGTGGGAGCTATACAATGCCATTGATGGCCTGGCAAATAATAATGATGACTGATCTTACTTGTCTATATTAAATCCTAAAAATAACCAAAAATATTTAAAGCAATGATTTCAGTATTCAGAAACTGAGTGATTTACTCTCGTTTGAACTGGTGACTTATACCTGGAGCCTTGTTTCTTAGCTATTTTGAAGTCATATTCATTGTCATATTTATGTCTGCAACTTTAGCAGTTGCAAATGTAACTTTTCCGATAATACCTGGCTTAACATGAAGGTACCATGAATCACAGTCATGAATTCTTTTTTAAATAAATATATTAATGTTTTATTTCGAAAAATTTTCTTCTCAGAGCTTATAATTGAAGGAAGTCATAGCACACACTATTAAAAGTAGCTTGGTGTATATTGGATGCTAGATGCTCTAGAACAGAAAAGTTAGCTTTGGCATTATTCATTACTGCTCAATTTTTCTTTCCTCACATTTACTTTGCTTTCTCTTTATTTATGTTTTATGCATTTAGTGCTAGTCCTAAACTAAATTAATGTACTGTAAAATTTCAGATAAATAGCAAGATTTGAGAATTTCTGAGAATGAGGATATAGATAATGCAGGAATATAGAAAAGATAGAAGCTTAGAGTTTATGTACCTTAAAATTACATACCCACTTCATGGCATTTCTTTATATTTATGAACTACTTTTTGTCCGTGTGGCAGAATCAATATGTGTTGTACACACAATTATGTCTTAGTGGGACTCCATATGTACATTAATGGACCTCTTAAAATTTATTTAGGCTGTTTGCTAATCTGTCACCTAATACTTTATAAAATATTTAGCATCTATGTTCTCTTATGCCTGTGAAATCACATTATGACTCCAAGAACTCAATTCATTAACAATGAAGAGTGAAATGATAAAAATAATTTGCAAAATATTTAAGTTGATGGCTTTGAAAAAATTAATTAGGAAAATGCACATTTGATGAAGTTAATAACATGACACTTTCATTTTGATTTTTAAATAGGTATTCCACAATTGGAAAAATATTTAGATGCTCCTTATTTATGTATTTTGTTCAAATGTTGTTTTTCAGTAAATGGGGGATGTTGTCCAAAACAGGCAAAAGATACAACTCAACTAAACTAATACCTAATAGGATGAATGAATATTTGGATACATCTTGTACATACCACAAAAGCAATAGACAAGAATATATAAAAGATTTTCTGGGTAGTGATCAAAAGCAAACTGTTTTCATTTAGCAAGGTACAAAACCGTTTATATCTTTGTTCAATGGGATGCATTATTTTCACTGAGTAACTCATATTTGTACTGGTGAGCCAGTATCTCCCTTGTAAAGTATTTATTTTGGGGGGGTGGCCTAACTTAAAATAACATAATTCAAAAGTACTTAGCCTTAATTATAGTTATATATTCAACTATAATTTGCTTTGTGCCTAGTAGGTACCAGGCACTACTCTAGGAGCTGGGAATATAGATAGCAGTGAGTAAAACAAAACCCTTGCCCTCATGGAACTTATATTCTAGGAAAGAAAGACAACAAACAGATAAACAATACCACACCTCAGGTAATGTGAGTGTTATGAATACAAACAAGACAGAGGAAGGGCAAAAAGACTGATGGAAAGATGGGAAGTATATTTTAGTTAGGTTAGTTATTTCAAAGATATGATATTTGAGCAGAGACCTGGATTAAATGAGGGCCAACCCATGGGAATATCTGGGGAAGAATCTTCCAGGCAGAGTTGCTGCAGAGGGAATCAAACTGGTATGTTAGAGGCACCTCAAGCAATCCAGGATGTGTGGAATGGCCTAAATGAGAAATAGTGGTAAGAGATGAGATTGGAGAGGTGTCCATAGCCCACTGATGGGCCCTTTGCAGGCTGTAGAAAGGATTTTAGTCTTAGCCTTATTCATAAGTTTGGAATGGGAAGGTGAGGTGAGGTGTTCTTTGGCTGCCATGTGTAGAGGCGACAGTGAGAAAGAAAGAAAAAAGCCCCCTGGAAGACGAGTTAAAGGCTATTTTAGAGACATCGATGAAAGATAATGGTGGCTTTGGAGGCTTGGACTAGAAACTCCTCATCTGTGTTCAGACACTTCTGGAAATTATTTTGTATGCTAATATCTCACTTTTGATTCAGCATTTTATATAAGGACAGTGGCAGCAACTAAGGTGCTGTGGACTCAGTTGGGAGCAGTTTTGTGCGTTTATCATGTATGTGCATTTTATTTTTTCCTGAGGCAACTCATCAATAATTAAAACATTAAAAGATTTGACTACATAAAAGTTAAATGTGCTAATTAGCATTTCTATCTTCTCTCTTCTTTAAATTTAAGTCCTGTTGTATTATTTATCGTTTTATATGCCTTCTCTTCCTCATTTGGTTATTGTTTGCTGACATGCAAGTATTGAGAGGAGATATGCTATAGTTATACACAGAATTTTATTGTGTACATAGATTTTTAAAACTTTTGAATCAGCGTAGAATCTGAGTTACGAAACATAGGTATCTGATTCAAAATAGCTTAGAAGAATTTATTGGCTTGCAAAGCTATGCAGTCCAAGGGGTAAATTCAGTCATATCAGTATAAAGAGTTTGAATTAATGATATGGTGATATTTCTCTTCCTCTGAATCTTTGTATTCTGCTTAATTCTATTTGGCTTAATTCTCAAATACATAATATCTATAATACAATGTATCTCTGTAATACCTATTATACATATTTATAAATATCTATAGATAGAATGGTAGGCAAAGAAAGAAAATTTTAATATTTGAATTAAGAAAAGGCTATATAGGTGTTCTGTGTACTACTTTTATTCTTTCAACTGTTCTGTAATTTTGAAATTTTTTTCCAAATGAAAACTTGAAAAGAAAAATTAGACCCACCAAGACTGAAAATATTAAAATTATGAGATGCAAACTGTAATGCAGCTATATAAAAATAAATATGTATTTATTATTTTTATTGGGATGAAAAACACAAACTTGGAAATCTATAGAAAGGTGACATAACATATGTGAAAAATATTCATATTGAAATTATGAATTGAAAATACAATAATTGAAGGTAAGAATTCACTGAATGAGTTTAACAGCAGATTAGACACAATGGCAGAGAGACCAGCAAGCTAGAAGTTGGAGCAGACAAAACAATCAGTATTGTAGCATGAAGATACAAAAGGAGGGTAAGAAAAGAAACAGTAGGAGGACCTTATATACATTTAAATGTAGTTCCAAAAGGAGAGGCAAGAAAGAGGCAGAAGCAATATTTGGTAGGATAATACCTAAAAAATTTCCAGAACTGTTTTAAACAAATCCAAAGAAGAAGAGAGAAATAAAGTAAACCACATGTAGGCACATCATAATTAAACTGCAAAAACAGAACTACAAGAGAAAAAAGACGGATTTACTCTGATTGTCAGATTTGAACATCAAGAACACTAGTGGAAGCCAGTATACAGTGAAATACTATATTCCATGTGCTGAATAAAAGTAATTGCAAAAGTATAAATTTATAGTCAGTGGAAATGTTCTTAAAGCAATAAATGAAATAAAACCAGTTTCAGACAAAAAATAAAACAAAACCAAAAAACCCCTGAGTTTATCACTAGCAAACCTGCATTAAAATAGTTACTTTAGGTAGTAGGAAAATTATCTGAGAGATGCAGAAAGCAATAAAAAGCAAAGAGGGTGATAAATGTGTAGATGGATCTAAATGAAATTTGACATCATAAAATAATATTGAAATTGAATAAATTGAATGGAGGGAATTAATATATACAACAAAAATGATATGAATCAAGGGGAAATTAAATAAAGTTAAACTGGTTCTTTGGTCCTTGAATTGTCTGAAGAGGGATGTAAAACTGATAAAAAGGGTGCATGCTGCAATTCTAAAGTAAATCTAAGAGAACAGAAAAGTGTGTAATAGTAGATGGAAAAGTAAAATATTAATTAAAAAGAACACTCAGTCTAAAAGAGGCAAAAAGTTGGGAGAAACTATCAATATAACATAGAACAACAAACACAAATGGGAAATGTAATACGGTGAAGTCACCACCAGATATTTTGATAATGACATAAAATGTAAATTGATTAAATGATCTTGTTTAAAGACAAAGATATCAGACTGTATTTTTAAAATTCAACTATATCTTGCTTTCAAAAGAGTATCTAAAACATTAGATTGTGGAACGTGTGAAAGAAAAAGGATGGGAAAAAGTTATCACTACTCACTTTGATTCTGTGCCAGTAGTGACAGCTCTTTTTAAGATAGCACAACAGTATAGGCATAGGTAGTTGTAAGGATTACAAATCCATGAATCAGAGAGAAATATCGTGCCAGTATTCATATTTTTAAAATCATTTGTGATAAAACATAAGATTTAATTTGCAATATATGAAAATAGGTAATTAAATAGTACTACAAATAAGAGGCATAAAAATGTACCATTACGCTATTACTGCAGCTCTACTCTGGTAGTTTTATTCTACCTGTGTGGGATGTTTTTTTTTTTCTTTCTCCCTCACTCTCTTAAACTGTACTCAATTGTGTTAAGCAATTTCCTGGTGTATTAATCTAGTAGAGTAATTTGCTAAATGCTACAGTATCTTGGATTTATCATGCCACAATTTTCCTCTTATTGATGAAAAGCCAGTGTACCCTCATTTTTGCTATTTTCTATGAAGATCTTACTATTAAATACCTCTCCCCTTGGAATAACTTGCTTGCATTTTTGTCTGGCTATTTCCTACTTTTTATAGGAGAAGCCAGAGGACATAATTGGAAGTCCACATCCCAATCCTTAAGCTATCCTTGAGTAAATGACTAAGCCTGATATAAACATCCTTACCTAAAAAATTAGCAGACTTTTCTTGACTGTGATCAACATGTTAAATGATTAAAGGAACAGTTTTAATTTAAACATAAATAGGTATCTGTATATAAAAGGATTAAGATTATTTTTGGTATTTAAGTCCTGGCTGGATTTCCCTGTCCAAGGGGTCTCTGTAGACTCTGGTCCTTTGAAGACCCTAATTTAAGAGGGCAGACAAAGTGTCCCTTCCAATGCAGACCATCTCATTTATTTTTGAACTGGTTAAGGCAGGGAGAAAAAACAGTTCTCAGTCAAATATTTGGATAGTGTCATTTGACCTCACTTGATTTGGAACTATCTGTGTAAGGTGGTCTCCAGTCCTATTTCTGTCAATTAGTTATTTTTCCATCACTGGGATCCTGATGGATGCATATAGCAAGCTAGTCTTCATAACAGAAAATATCATTCCTTTTCAGACCTAGCAAAGCTCAGGTCACTTGTAGTCACTCAGAGTTTATTTTACCATTGTTCCCCTTTGGCCAAAGAAAAGTACACTTGTTTCTTGATTGCATTCCTTAAATCCTACAGTATATTAAGAGTACTTCTTCTTTAGGTTAAAATCCTCGGCAAGATCATATCCTATTATGAGCTTCACTGGCTGGGAGATTGGAGGGTCTTAATCCTTTACAAAAAAATTGTTGTCAACAATATTAGCATGATGTGCTTTTGAACTAAGCTTAGCAGTGAACATTTTAAAATGCTCTCTACTCATGTATATATAAATGTTGCTTAGCACTAGTTTCTAGATTTAAATTATTGAATAATAAATTTTTTTAGAAAGAAGTTTGGGAAGATTTTTCTAGCTGCCAAGGATTGGAAGAGTCCCCTGGAAGGGGAAAGAAAATTGTTCAAACGATGTCTTTGATCTCTAATAATTTAACCTGCCTTCTTACCAACCCCACTAGCATATACAATT
This sequence comes from Lepilemur ruficaudatus, assembly GCA_963574885.1. Lineage (NCBI taxonomy): Eukaryota > Metazoa > Chordata > Mammalia > Primates > Lepilemuridae > Lepilemur > Lepilemur ruficaudatus. The sequence continues at coordinate 2,859 of CAUYRT010100236.1, read as the reverse complement.
TTACTTTGACTTGTATGAACATTATAAGCTAATTGCTGTGTGCCAGTGTTTTCTTTAACAAGAGTTCCTCTGGTCATATACATGCATCAGCTCCTCTAATAACGACAATTCGTTCCAGGAGTTGATGTGCCATTCATGATTTTTACCAAATTAATTGTGTAGAATCACACCATGGGTTTATTTTGTTGTTGTCACAAGCCAAAATATTCAAAACTATGAATAGTTATTTATTTACCTTTTGAAATTGACATTTTATTAAGAATTCATATTTTGTCTTACTTGCATGCAAATAGGATACATTTTTATATGGACACATTTTTTTTTTGAGTGTGATAGGCTATTAACTTGGATTCCTTAAAAGTTTTGGTACATCTATATCGACTAAAATAATGGCCTTGTTTTGTATTTTGGAGCCTTTCAATATTCTGTATCTCCTCCTTCTTCTCACAAATCAAGGTCATAGAAAAGATTTTTGCATAAATTATATGGATGTATAATCTCGTATCTTAATAAAACTCTTAAATCCATATAAATGTCTTGTTACATATTGAGTATCCATTTCTAATTTAAGAGCTGTTTCATGACTCAATTCAATGTGTCCATCAGATAACGAAATAGCTCCAGAATAGGAATACTTAAAAAATTGTTTCTCTTAAACATTATTAAAATAAATCATGCATATTTGGCAAGAGCTCTATTACAGTAGTGTGATACACATCCATGATCCTTGAAACTTAATTGAAATATTAGTTAAGCCTTTAAAAAAATCAAGAACTATAGTTTAACATAATAAAATATAAGCCAGAGAATAATAAATGTGCTTTTTGCTCGAGGTCAACCCATATTTAAAATCTCTGTTTAATAGCATAGTAACTGTAAATTGACCTGCTATGAAGAAGCTCCTGAAAGAGTTATTAATCTAGACCCAAAATGAAATGAGAATTTTTTCATGTAGACTTATGTTCTGTTTATATGTCAACAGAAAACACTGAACTTTCTCAATCTTGGGTTGGACTATTCCAGTGTACATTAACCAGTGGCCTGTGGCATGATACTTGGTTTTCTGTAGGAAGGATGGTAGGTAGGATGAGCAATAGCAGTTGTCACCAACTCCATTATCCTTCACTTTATAGTTCCTGTTCATCAAAGTTCTATCTAGAAGATGGAAGTAGCACCTTTCCTAGCTTAGAAAAGTTTTATGAGGATCAAATAAGGTATGTGTACTTTGAAAACAGACTGCTACAATACTTTATCATTATTATAAACTTCAAAATTTCTTTCCTCCCCCTTCTTACGCATCCACTGCCAAACACTATGCCATTGAACTCGGCAAGTCGAGCAGAATTAACTCCATCCCGCAGAACTGACTTTTTACAGTTTTCGTGTTTACTTCTAAGGCAACAAGTTTATACTGGGACAAGATCTTTTGAAAATGTAATGATAGTCTTATTTCCACACAGGTAGAAAAAATGTTCCGCTTGACTTGTTATGATAGGATATGTTTTGAAGTGTTTCTATCCATTATATCATATTTCAAAGTAGATTTTGTATATTTGACCTATTAATAAAATGCAAATGTTTTCAACACCCAGTCCTTTACATATTTACATAGTTCTACATAGCGTGAGGAGAAATATACTGACCAGGATTTTCTTTCATATTTAAATCAGGTCTTGGAAATGAAAATAAAAAATCCTCCTGAATTTCTAGCATAGTTATGCTTTTATACCACTATTGTAAGAACTGATAGAGATGGAGGAGAGGGTTAGAGAGCTAGGATATTTGGTGCAAAAGATGCCATACCAATCTCATTAGAACTCTATTTCTCCCCCTTAGGGAGGAGATGTTAAGGAATGCTTTTATGCACACCTAAAATATGAAAATGCATGCATACAAAGGGCAACAAAAACTACACTGGTATGGGCATTTGATTTACAAAATCCTTTGCCATAAGATTTTTGCATAACACAGTGTTTCCTGGTCTGTGGCAGGAAATTGAAAAGTAATTATTACATAAATATGTCTTGCTAATTTTAAATATGACTTAAAATATTTTGCTGCCACACATGCTATGTAAAGAAGGATGGTGTCTACCCTTTTAAAAAATGTTTGCCCATAACCCACGCAGCATTGGACATGCCATCACATGTCATTGCTGCACATCTTGTCACTCTCCAACTGAGGGCTTTCCCTCAGCCCCCTGCAGGGCAGGTTGGATATGCCCAGAGGTAGGTTACTGCCTTAGCTAATAACATATTAAGTTGGAGGTAAATATCCAACTTCCGTGCCCCTAAGGTGGGATAACTCTGAGGCATACTCCATATCAGCCACCAGCTTTCCCCAGCTAGTTGGTTGCTCACAGCAGCAGTTCACTCAACAACTCACCCCGAAGGGCTTCCACCCTTTATCTTTCCGCTGCATTCCTCATTGGTGCTTTCTGAGATCAGCTCCCGAATAAGCTACGCGCACTCAAATCCTCATCACAAGGTCTGATTCTGGGAGAATCCAAATTAAGATACACACGTTTCACAAAAATTCTGAGAGTGTGAACAAGGGAAAAATCATAGCACAGATACTGAAGGGGTAAGCTACCTAAATTTTGTTGTGTGTGTGTTTTTTAACAATTTTCAGTGTGTGTTATTTCTTCAAGACTTGACAATGTAACTATTCCATTTTCCAGGCCACTAAGGATTGAATGGGGTGGATACCTTAGGTTGAGAGAAATAAACAATAAAGAGAACAGCTCAAATTATTATTTTTTTTTTTTTTTGAGACAGAGTCTCACTCTGTTGCCCGGGCTAGAGTGAGTGCCATGGCGTCAGCTTAGCTCACAGCAACCTCAAACTCCTGGGCTCAAGC
>CAUYRT010100235.1:0-42326 GCA_963574885.1 Lepilemur ruficaudatus | reverse complement strand
CTATTTTTCTTCCATAAAAGTTGCCTTAATTTTATCACCATCTTTGTGAAATGTTCAAAGCCATTAATGCAAGAAAATCTTTATGTGAGCCATGAAAGTCTGAAGTCCTTATGGATCTGTTCTTTGAGATATATTGAGTTTTTCACAAGTTCTCTTACCCAAGAAATATCCTTAAATATTTATTCCAATTGGTGTATATCAAACATTTTGAAAATATGATTATATGCACAATTCTATATAATAGGCTTAAATATGTCAGGAAGACTATTTCTACATACACTTCAGCTTTCCACAGTCATTTAGGTGTTAAGAAGATAGGCAGAAATGAAAACAATGAATTACCGACTACTGTTTCAAATGCTAAGAAGGTTAACCTGGTTGCAAGCAAAAGAAGAACATCAAATGGAAATAAATGTTGTTATATTAAAATGTAAAGATAATTGTTGAAGTAAACAAGAGAAATGGCTAATAGAAAAGCAAGTGGGGTCAAATCAGAAAATATCTTGAATATTTTCTAGAAAATATTTGGGGTATGAAATTAAGAGAATCATGGAAGTGATAACCATAATTTATTCACCATATGTGAACTAAGCATCTACTACGTTCTAGGCACTGGAGATTCAGCATTGAGTAAAACAGGAAAAGTGTCTTGATGGTATTTACATTCCAGGCACAAAAGTGGATAACAAAATAATAAACAAAGGTATATAAAATGTGATGTCAGGTACTTGATAAACACTTTGAAGAAGAAATAAATCAGGGTAAGGGGACAGAGTGAAGAGAGATACCACTTAACATAGGTGGTGAGGGAAGGTTCTTTGAGGCACCATCATTTTAACAAATACATGAATAAAATGAGAGTTAAGCCATGCAAACATCTGCAAGGAGATCATTTCCACTCAGGAATCCCAAAGAGCAAAGAGCCTCAAATGTCATCATGTTTAGAACTTTCAAAAAGCAGCAAAAAAGACCAATGTGGCTGGAGTTAAGGGAATCAGGAGAAGAGTGATGGAAAATGAGTTACGAGAGCTATCCAGGGGCTGGTCATACGGGCCACGACAAAAATTTAGGGTTAAATTGTAAGTGAGAAGGAAATCACTGGGAGTTAGGGGCAAGTGAGTGACAGGATAGGGATTCTGTTTTCAAAAGCATTACTCTCGTTGCTCTGTGATTAAACAGAGACTGAAAGCAGGGAGACCAGCTAGAGCCTAGTGAGTTAATGCATGAAGAGATGCAAGTCTATGACTTTGGCTGTGGGGATTAGAAGTGGTATGACTGACATCTCTCTTGAAGGTACAACTTGTAGAATTTCTCACGGCTTGTACAGGAGATCTAAGAGAACCAAAGGACAGGATTCAAGGGAGGCAGCAAGATTTCTGTCCCGAGCCACTAGTGAACTAACAGTGGTGTTCACTGAGTTGGGGAACAATGAAGGAGGAAGAGGTTTGGGAGGAAAAATGAAATGCCTGGCTTTGTTTAAAACTATCGGAACGCATGAGGTCACCTAGGAAGTTGAGGTAAATAGAGGAGACGAGGAATCAAAGCCTACTCTCAGAAAACATCAAGTAAACAATACAGTATTACAAACTATAGTCACCATGATATACCTTAGATCCTCAGAACTTATTCATCCTATAATTGAAGGTTCGCACACTTTGACCAACATTCCCCGTTTCCCCAACTCTTGCCACCAGCAACCACCATTCTACTCTCTGCTTATATGAGTCTGACGTGTCTAGATTCCACAAGTAAGTGAAGTCACACAGTACCTGTCTTTCTGTTTCTCACTTATTTCACTAGCATAATATCCTCCAGGTTCAAACCTAACACAGATGGCAGGATTTTCTTCTTTTTAGGGTTGAATATATTCCATTGTATAAAAAACAGTAATTACGCATGGTAATGAATGTGTTCATTGATTTAATCATAGTAATAATTTCACAATGTATATGCATATCAAGTAATCTCATTGTACATCTTGAATATATATAATTTTTAGTTGAACACTAAAAAATAAAAGAAAAAAAAGGAGAGGAGTGTCAAAATTGAGCCCTGAGCTTTGGGGCACTTCCAAATATCAATATTTTGAAGATAAGAAGGACCCACTAATAGAGGCTGAGCCACAGTACTGTTGAGATAGAAGTAGGGCAGCATAGTATCCTAGAAACCAAGGGAAAATGTGCTTCGAGAAAAAGGAACTCAAAATGAGAGATGAGCATTTTAAAAAAGAGAATAATTCCATGAGCAAAGTCTCTTAAAAAGCAATAAAAGGTAGAATTCATATTAAAAATATATAAAGACATCATTTACTTCAAAGAAAATATACTTTGCCTATATAGTATGTCAGCTGTGCTTTAAGGTTTAAAAAAAGCATTTTATTTCTTTAAAATTAAATTAATGAAAAGTAGAGAATTCATTATTTTGTCTTTAATGAGAAAACTTCCAGAACGTGTGCATTAAATATTACCTGGATCACCTTTTTGTCAATGTCTTAAGGTGGATAAAACAACTGTTATAGCTCTAAAACATTAATTTCTAAAATGGTTTTTCTCCCCATGTTGGGTTTTCAAAAAAAATATTAATTAGTTGCCACTAAAGGTAGTTGCACACAGGTAAAATGATGAAACATGGCCTAGAAATTTCCTCCCCATTGAAAGTGCAACAGCTTGTTCAAAAATTAATATTCAGTATTCTCAAGGGCGTCTTTCAGACTTCAAAGTGAGATTTTCTGGTGGTGGTGTAATTTGTATGAAAACCTGAGCAAAGTGGAATATCTGGTATTATGAAACCAGACATATGTTAAATTACCATAATAAAAGATAAGCATAGGGCAGGGGGCTGCTTGATATGAGATCTTTGTGTCACTGTTCTCACTCTGCCCATGACAATTCTAAATTTCACTCTGACGTGTTCTTTCTTCTGCCAGTGCAGCAGTGGAAAGCATATGGTATTTCTTCTTCTTTATCTCTATATTTTGATAATCTTTACCACATTTTAGGCATAACAATAAGTTGAAAATCTACTTCTTTCTTTCTTCTACTAAACACCGGTTTCTGTGTTGAAAATCTAGGTAGATGAGGGAATTGATCTATTTTATTTTTCAAAGAATACTAGCTACTCAACCCATGACAGTATCTCTGGATTGTTTCAAAGAGACTAAATGGAACGCCAATGTTGTCGTGACACAGAATCAATACTTAATGGAGCTGTGAGAAAATACCACTGTTTTGGGCTATAACAATGGAGGCTTCTTAATTGTTTGCTGTTGTTAAGCTGCTTAAACCCAGATATACAAACTCTGCATTTTCATTGTCTATAGATGGATTGACATTTATTTTTTTACTTTGATATCAGAAAGAACAGAGTAGTAAAAATAGAAGAAAAAAAGAGAAAGAAAAGAAGGGGAGACAGGAAAGGAAAAGAGAGGTGAGAGGAGAGTAGGGGTAGTAGAACAATACCAATTTGGGGAAAAATGGTTTAAAAATACAGAAAACAGTTATTAGGATTAATGATGCCTTGAAATGCAACCCTAGTCAACACCCATTAAATGGCACATAAGGTCAAATTTGCCACCAAGATGGGAAGTATAATAGAAACATTCATTAGTCAACACACTTGTTTTCCAACATCCAATTGCTTCTGATAATTCAAATGTAGCTGTACTTTTTCCCTGGTAGAAACCCAAGGAATTCCAAGGAAAGCTCTTTGTCATCCCTGATAATATGATGTCAATTGGAATTTCTTTTCTTTGCCGGGAATTGTCTCCAATCTTCCACTGTTCCCCAGTGACCGGGATATACAGCCACATGTGACTGTGACTCAATAAGTACTTAATAATTCAAAGTAAGTCATCTCCTCTTGCCTAAGTTTTCTTGTCTGTCAAATTCACATAATATCAGTTTCCGCTTCAAACAGTTACTATGGAGATTAAGTTAATTAATGAGGGCAAGATGCTTTAAACTGTACCTGGCACATTTTAAGGACTCAATGAATATTAGTTACTAATCGTAAATCATGAAGAAGAACCACCTACTTCCCACAAACTTTATGTTCAAGATGAAACTTACTTTGAATATTAGCTTTCTCTAATGAAATTTTTAAAAGTATTAGATCTAATATTTGGGCCAGAATTTAGTACTTTTCCCTTTTGTAACTTCATCACTATAAAATTTAAATCACTTAACAGGGCCACTAGAATCAATGTATTTTCTTGTTTGCTTCCCATTAGGGCAGTTGTTTAACCTCATCAGAGTGTCTGCATCAAACTGTAAATGCCTAGAAAGCAATATTAGGCCTCTTCTTAGAAATTTTCATTTTAAATTTAGTAAGTCCGTGCAGTCGGGTTTGACAAATAGTTTGGGTAATGCTATCGCAGAAAATATAGGTGATGCATTTGCCATAAGGAGAAACTGCTGGAAGCACAAACACGGAGCTGGCAACCATTTCCCCCCAATAACGTTACTTTACTTTGTGAGAAGTGTGTTTGTATACACAGTATTGATGCCTGTTTGTTCCATGTGATTTTCATGTCAAGATGATTACAACTTTCTCTTCACACTTGTACTCCCTTTCAGTAAGAAGGGAGTTCTTTGACGTCTATTTATTCTCAGAATATCATTCCTTTTCCCCAATGTGCCTCACCCAAATATTTTCTCATTTCATTCCTACTTTCCTTTCACACTTTAAGAGTATGAAAATATTAATAGCTATTTTACATGTTGACTGTATGAATTATTAAATGAATTATTAGGAAGGCATAAACTTAGGAACAAAATTGAGGCTAAAAGCCATAAATAATGAATAACTATTAAAAAGTAAATCAATGTCATGTTTTCACTTATATTATTTAATTAAAATCTTAATCTATTATAATGTTATTGCCTGTCAGGAGAGAGAATAGACTTAAAAATCCTTCCATTTAGGGTTCATACTCAATCAATATTTACGCATAACATCAGTCCTCCAGAAAGAATATTCAAGCTAATCAATAGTAATCAATCATGATAGAGATATACTGAATATGCCAGATAATTAATTTGCCAGTCGTTATTTCATTGTGAGAGACAGAATAGCATAATGCTCTATAGACTCAGGACTCAGATTTCTAGTGTTCAAATCCCAATGCCACAGTTTACTGAATCCGTGACCCTATTAATTCCTGCACCAAAAGAAGATCGTAAGACTACCTATTCTGCAGGGACTAGTTGTCAGCATGAAATGAGAAGACACACATTAAATTCCAGCACATAGTAATGGTCCATTAATAAACATCCATAATATTAATATTGACATGGATATACACGGAGGTTGAGCCACAGGTAATTTCTGTTTTGGCTATCTGTCAAATATTGTCAGTTTCATGTGGTCCAATTCAATAAATACAGAGTGAATCTACAGGTACTTCAAAAGAAACCATACAAAAATTAACAACAGTAACATTTTTTTCCATAGACCTTTTGCAGAAATACAAATGATGAATAAATAAGCCAAACTAAAAACAAAAAAGCAAACAAAGAAAACCATAATTCTAGGATGTAATGGGTCAGCATAGATTTGTCCAACCATTCATACCAAAAATTCGAAAGTATTATACAATGCCAATTCATCATGAAGCACTTCATGAACTTGATGAACTGTAAATCATATGTTTAAAATATGCATAGAACGAAATGTTTTCTTTTGTACTTAAGTTCTTTGAAAAATGATAATCTACAGAATAATATTTGAGATAATCTCTGTAGGAAGTTAGTTTATCCCTTTAAGCATTCTTAAAGAATCTGTGTTAGCACAGACTCACATACACAGGTGGAGTACGTGCATACGGATTGTATTAATGGTAACAGAAGTTACTGCATTGTGCACTTTGACTCACAGATTAAGCTGATGGATCTATTTTCGTGTCAATCAAGCACGGTGTCAGACACTAAAGACAAAATGGTGAGTGACACAGGCAGAGTCTCTGCTCTGAAGTACACACAGATCACTGGAATTGCTGAAATCTGTTATTACTGCAATGCCACCAACACAGGTAACTGAAAATTCCTTAAATACAAGAATACAATTCCTTTTCTCACTCTATTGAGCGTTTAATAGGGCCAGGGTTGTTGATATTTCCAAAAAGAGAGTATAAATGGTTCTTTGGTGGAAGATTATTCCTCTTCATTTATGAGTCACATCACCTATTAAGAACCACAAAATTTCTTATTTGACTTGAAGAGTCAGATAGCTAATAAGATTAGAAAATGGAAGAATAGTAAGTGAATCACAAATCTACTTAAAGAATTTGGAATATTATATGACAGTTTATTTTTTGAGAAGCTTATTCCCTAAAAAAGTTTCCCAATTAAAAAAAAATCAAACATTCATAAATATCTAGAAGGTAACATTCTTTCTGTGTCACACATATAATTCATCATTTTCTCCATGTAATCATCATACAGGTAAACATAAGTATATTGAAAGGATGTTGACTAGACATTTGATTTTAAAATCTTACTCTCATAGTTGCAAGCTTATAGCCAAAAAGGCATGTGTATATATTTGTCATATGTACATTAACAAAGCTCTACGTAAATATTTTCTATGAGAAAACAACTAAGACATGTTCAAAGTTAGCACTGTAAAACCCAGTCTCGCTCTGTTGCCTGGGCTAGAGTGCCATGGCGTCAGCCTAGCTCACAGCAACCTCAAACTCCTGGGCTCAAGCGATCCTTCTGCCTCAGCCTCCCAAGTAGCTGGGACTACAGGCACGTGCCACCATGCCCGGCTAATTTTTTCTATATATTTTTAGTTGGTCAATTAATTTCTTTCTATTTTTAGTAGACACGGAGTCTCGCTCTTGCTCAGGCTGGTCTCAAACTCTTGACCTTGAGCAATCCTCCCGCCTCGGCCTCCCAGAGTGCTACAATTATAGGCGTGAGCCACTGCGCCCGGCCCTTAATGAATTTTTTATGACTGAAGGAGTGCAGAGTTTTGGAATACAAATTAAAATCTTAGGAAAGGTTAGAAATGTTTCTCAATCCAATCATTGAACTATGGGGGGAAAAAGATGAAGATTTTAGGGAAAAGGAGTCACCTTTCTGGAAACAATAAAAAAAAAAAAGCTCATGAATTGAATTGCTAGGATACTTCATGAATGGTCATTTCTTAATTTTTCCCACTGGCAGTTGGTAAAATCTTGAGGGAAATATGTATTTTACAAAATAGCATTCTTAAAAGCAAAAGATACATGTGACAGGGCAAATTCAACATATCAGTGAAGCCAAATAATCTGGATATTTATAAACTGATAAAAATGATAAATAATCCAAAATACTATAATGATACTGTACTTTATAATTACCTTGACAATATGAGCATACGTTAATGGATTATGATGGGTTTGTTAAAAGCCACACTTGGCAACAAACATAGATTGCTGTCATCTAAAAATTTCTATTTCTTTGAATAAATCTTACTGTAAACTGAAATCATGCACATACTCCACAGTATAAAAAGAAAGTTCTAATAAGTTTACTTTTCTAAATTTAATACGATTATAATACTCTACCTGATTTATCTCAGTACTGCCACTCTGTGTAACCCTAACTGTAACTCCAGGAGTTGTTTTAATAAAACTGAATATTTGGCCAAAATTTAGAGAATGTAACAAGATATTATAATATTGGGTTTAAACAGAGAGATACCACAGGCGTGATAAATCATTTCAAATTCCTGATTCTCTACTTGGATTAATTTAGGGAGACTACCTTCTAGCCTTAGGAAAGATGAAGAATGCGGTATTATTCTCTGGAATGATGGCATGTGTTTTACAGAGACATCTACTCATCTCTTTTTCAAAAGTAATCAAATTAATTTAATATTTTCACTAATTTTTAATCTCCATAATCACCACCTAAAAACTTGCAGTTTTTCCCTGAGCCAATAAAGTTTGAAGCTCCTCCACATCAGATATAATGTTAATCCTCAGATTATTCTCATGTTATGTCTTAGTTTTTGTGAGCCAGTCTTCTGATATTCACAGTATTTCTACCATATTGAATTATCAAACTGTACTATCTTTGAGGACCTGAACTTAATTAATTTATATTAATATTTATATAGCAATTCCTTGGACTATGCCAGGGATTTGACTGAAAATTACTTGTGTTATTCATGATGAGTTTAAAGTCTGAATTAGGAAGTATATCCCTAATAAATTTTATCTACTTTCCAAAATGGTCTCAAGCAAAGATTAGATTGGCCAGGCATCTTGCACAAAGCAAAAAATATATACCCTTTTGCCTCCTGAAGGAAGTTTAACCAATTCAGAGATTGGAATGTAGTATACTGCAGTCCATTAATGCTTATTTATCATTCATACTGATTAAGCTGTTATATATATATATATATATATATATATATATATCTCTGTAAAGACATTCTTATTACCCAAAATAAAAATGGGGCTTTTAGGAGATGAAGAGGCTTTCTAAGAAAACATGTCTTGATGACAAGGATGCCCATTTTCACCACTTCTATTCAACATAGTACTTGCCAGAAGTCCAAGCCAGAGCAATTATGACAGAGAAAGAAGAAATAAAGGGCATCCGTATAGAAAAAGAGGAGGTCAAACATCCCTGTTTGCCAATGATATGATCTTATATCTAGAAAACCCTAAAGACGTCTCCAAAAGTAAGTGTGGTGTGGTGGAAGCCATCTGGCCAGTGCGGGCAATAAGACATGTACATTGTCTATAGATAATTCAAAAACAATAATAAAACCATATAAAAATGAGTCTTTTTATTGCTTTATTCCTGTGCATGGGTAATTCAAAACAATATCCAAGATAAGACCCTCCTCCCTGAAAACACTTTTCATTCAACTCAGTTCTAAACAAATGCTACAGTCACCACCAAGTTTTAGCAATTATATGTGAGCTTTAAATTAGCACATTTATCTTACATATCCTTTAATAAATGTATCATTCTATGGGGAAATTAATTTAGAGAATTCTTGATTATACAGCTGGCCTCTGACACATGTAGATGCATCTGTATGCATCCCTTTTGAAAATAATTTCCTAAGAATTCAGAATAGTTCAAATTTGCTTAAGACATAATTTTTGGCTTTGTGCCCTGGGGTAATACATATTACTTAGTTTAAACAGTAGACTCAAAATAAATAATAATAATGGTACAATTTTTAAAATAAAGAAACCAATCCTGAATTCTATCATTCTACATGACTGCTTGGCATATTCATTTGCACTGTAAAATTTTCAAAATCAGTAAAACAATGAAAACGATATCTGCAAGGTGTAATGTTTTTATTTGGTAAGTGCAAGCTTTATTTCATAAGTAACTATTTAATGAATTTGAATAAAGTTCAAATTTAATGTTCTTTAAAAATTTAGCTGTTTTAAAGTTAAAGAATGAATTGGAAAAAATATTATTGATTATTTCATGATACTTACTGAAAATAACCAAGACATAATAAATACATGTCTTGGTTTCTTCCTTGCACATATTAAACTATACATGGTTCAAGTGTCAGAGATACTTGCTTCTAGCAAATTTTCCTGGCCACTACTCTGAACAAATTGCTGTGTGGACTCATTAAATATTGGGGCTTGACTGATAATAGTTTTCTGTGGGCCTTTTGCCTAACGATATTAAGACAGAGTTCCCAATTTGTACATGCAATGATTTACTGTTCCTGTTCCAGCCATAATGATGGAAAATGCTTTTCCGCTATCATTTAATTAGCCCAGCAATCCTAGTAGAAATTAGTCTTAAAAATGTACCAGCAGAGAAAAGATTGAGAGCAGCTATAAAGAACTTTGCACCAAGACTGGACAACTTTAATGGTACAGCATTGGTATTAAACACTATCAATAATAGGAGTAATCCTTTACCATAAAAGGATTAGAACCGGAGGTCCCTCAGGCTTTCAGGGCTTGCATTCCCTATCTGCATAATAAAGATGCTGGTCTCACACATTTGAAATATTATTTCTAATTCTATGACTATTTTATTTCCAAATGGATGGCCTAAAAGATAGTGACCCTAAAGATAAATATGTTGATAAAGATTCTAGAATGAATGGAAAGCTATTCAAAAACAATAATGAAAATCTGCCTTGATTAATTACATATTAACTATGGTCACATCATAGTTTAATTCTTCTAAGTCCCATGCAAAATACAAACATAACCTTGTTTAATTGTGCTTCACTTTATTGCACTTTGTAGATATTACGTTATTTTTACAAATGGAAGATTCGTGGCAACTCCGCATCAAGCAAGACTGTCAGTGCTATTTTTCCAAAAACATGTGATCATTCCATGTCTCTGTGTCACATTTTGGGAATCCTCATAATATTTCAAACATTTTAATTCTTATATCTCTTATGGTGATCTGTGATCAGTGATCTCTGATGTTACTATGGTAATTATTGTGAGGTGCCACAAACTATGCCCACATAAGATGAGGAACTTAGTAAGTGTTGTGTGTGTTCTGACTGCTCCACCAAATGGCCCTTCCTCTACCTCCCCTCCCTATCCTCAGGCCTCCCTATTCCCTGAGGCACAACAATATTGAAATCAGGCTAATTACAATGGCCTCTAAGTGTTCAATCGAAAGGAAGAGTCCTACATCACTTTAAATGAAACACTGGAAATAATTAAGCTTAGTGAGCAAGGAAGGCATACCGAAAACTGAGACAAGTTGAAAGCTAGGCCTATTGTGCCATTAGCCAAGTTCCGAATGTGAAGGAAATCAAAAGTGCTATTCCAGTGAACAAATCATATAAGAAAGTGAAGCAGCCTTATTGTTGACATGGAGAACGTTTGAGTGGTCTGAACAGAAGATCAAACTAGCCACAACATTCCCTTAAGCCAAACCCTAATCTACAGAGCAAAGTCCTAACCCTCTTCACTTCTATCAAGTCTGAGAGAGAAGAAAACTAATTGGAAGTTAGCAGAGGTTGGTGCGTGAGGTTTAGGAAAGAAACAGTCTCCATACATAAAAGTGCAAAATGAAGTGGCAAGTGGTGATGTAGAAGCTATAGCAAATTATCAGAGGATCTAGTTAAAATAACTGATGAAGGTGGCCACATTAAACAGATTTCAATGTTGTTGAAACAGACTTATGTTAGAGGAAGATGCCATCAAGACTGCAGTCTCCAACCCCTGGGCCGCCAACTGGTACCAGTCCATGGCCTGTTAGGAACTGGGCTGCACAGCAGGAGGTGAGCGGCCAGCAAGGGAGCGAAGCTTCCTCTGTACTTACAGCCGCTCCCTACTGCTGGCTTCACCACCTGAGCTCCACCTCCTGTCAGATCAGTCACTGTCTCCCATCACCCCCAGATGGGACCATCTAGTTGCAGGAAAACAAGCTCAGGGCTCCCACTGATGCTGCATTATGGCGAGTTGTATAATTATTTCATTATATATTACAATGTAATAATAGAAATAAAGTACATTATAAATGTAATGTGTTTGAATCATTCTGAAACCATCAACCCACCCCCAAGCCCCCAGGCCATGGAAAAATTGTGTTCCAGTCCCTGATGACAAAAAGGTTGGGTGGGGACCATTGATCTAGGACATTCATTGATAGAGAGAAGTCAATGCCTGACTTCAAGGCTTCAAAAGACGGGCCAAATCTCTTTTTAGGGGCTCTTGCAGCTGGTGTCTTTAAGTTGAAACCAATGCTCATTTCCTATTAAAAAATCCTGGAGCCTTTAAGAATTACGCTAAATCTACTCTTCTTATGCTGTATAAATGGAACAACAAAGTCTGGGTGACAGCAGTATGTTTACAGCATATGGTTTACTGAATGTTTTAAGCCCACTGTTGAGACCCGCTTCTTAGGAAAAAGAAAAAAAAGATTCTTTTCAAAATATTAGCTACTCATTGACAATGCACTTAGATAACCAAGAGTTCTGATGGAGATGTACAGGAGATTAGTGTTTTGCTGCCTGCCAATACAACGTCCATTCTTCAGCCTGGGATCAAGGAGTAATTTTGACTTTCAAGTCTTATTATTTATGAAATACATTTCATGAGGCTACAGCTGCCAAAGATATCGATTCCACTGAGGGATCTGGGCAAAGCAAATTGAAAATCTTCTGGAAATGATTCACCATTTTAGACACCAATAAGAACATTTGTGATTCATGGGAGGAGGCTAAAATACCAACATCAACAGGAGATCAACAGGAGTTAAGAAGTTGATTCCAACCATCATGGATAACTTGAAGGGTTCAAGACTTCACTGGACAAGTAACAGCACATGTGGTCGAAATAGAAAAAGAGCTAGAATTAGAAGTGGAGGCTGAAAACGAGAATAAATTGCTGCAGTCTCCTAATAAAACTTCAATGGATGAGCAGTTGCTTCTTACATAATAGATGAGCAAAGAAAGTAATTTCTTGAGATGGAATCTATTCCTCGTAAAGATGCTGTGAACAGGCCAGGCGTGGTGGCTCACGCCTGTAATCCTAGCACTCTGGGAGGCCGAGGCAGGAGGATCACTTGAAGTCAGCAGTTCGAGACCAGCCTGAGCAAGAGCCAGACCTTGACTCTACTAAAAATAGAAAGAAATTATCTGGACAACTAAAAATATATATAAAAAATTAGCCAGGCATGGTGGTGCATGCCTCTAGTCCCAGCTACTCGGGAGGCTGAGGCAGGAGGATCACTTGAGCCCAGGAGTTTGAGGTTGCTGTGAGCTAGGCTGACGCCACGGCATTCTAGCCCGGGCCACAGAGCAAGACTTTGTCTCAAAAAAAAAAAAAAAATGCTGTGAACATTGTTGAAATGACAACAAAGACTTTACAACATTACATGAACTTGGCTGACAAATCAGTGGCAGGGTTTGAGAGGACTGCCTACAGTTTTGAAAGAAGTTCTACCACTGCGGGTCAAATGCTATCAAACAGCCTTGCATGCCACATAGAAATCTTTTATGAAAGGAAGAGTCAATCGATGCACCAAACTTCATTGTTTTCTTCTTCTAAGAAATTGCTACAGCCACCCCAACCTTCAGCAAACAACGCCCTGATTAGTAAGCAGCCATTAACATTAAGGCAAGACCCTCCACCAGCAAAAGGATTAAGACTTGGTGAAGGCTCAAATGACGATTATAATTGTTTTAGCAATAAAGTAGTTTTAAATTAAGGTATGTACATTTTTAGACATAATGTTATTGTACACTTAGTGCACTACAGGATAGGGTAAACATGACTTATATACACTAGGAAAGTGAGAAATTTGCATGACTCATCTTATTACAGTAGTCTGGAAACAAACCCATAATATCTCCAAGGCATGCCTACATCTAATCCCTTAAAAAACATCAAGCATATTTGGGATCATTGTCTTTCATCTCATGTAGCACATGTCAACTCATCTGGAATTGCTGAGAAATTATAGTGACTAACAGTTTAAGATTGATGTGCTGTGACAATTAAATAAGAATTAACAATATTTATAGAAGAAAAGTAGGATAAAATATCAAATATTGAAGACACAGCGAATGAAACAGATACTTTCATATGCTTTAGAATTTCATAGTGATTTTGAGTCATTATTTTTAAAAATTTGTTAAATTATGGTTCTTTGAGCTTTCCAGCTGACCAAATAAGTGAAGATACCTCTAAGAGATGAAGAATTTCAAGCAAATTAAACAAGATGTGTGTTTTTTCTAAGGCAGTCACTATGTGTTGTGGTCTTTATAAGAAAAAAATTATTTCCTTTGCCTTTATGTTCTTTAGTTTTCTTTTCAGCAAAGTGAGAAATTAGAGACAAATTCTAGAGATCATACAAATCAAAGATGTACTCTATCAATTACATCTTTGCTTCTCAGGCATATAAATGCAAAAATAATAACAATTTTTTAATGTCAGATTCATAATATTGCCTTCAGGCTTTTATTTTTAACAAATCTGCAAGTCAACAATGATAGATTTGAATGTAAGAACGTACAAGCCAAATATCTAATATGAGGTGAGAAATGTTTCTACCACATTGAAGTAGAAGATTTTTAAGTTTTTAATTATATGAATACCTGATTTACAGAGAACCTAAGAGATCAAGTGATTAATAATAATTCTGTTCTTTAAACTGAATAAATTTGAAAAAAATCTCTAAGAACCTTGGAAAGAATAAAATACATTTCTGACTAAACTAAATGTAACATGTATATATCAAGAGACAAATTAATTTTAAAATCTTTATCACAGAAAGGGGTGATTATTCTCCATATCTAGTAAAGCAATAATGCCAGATGGTTAGAAATAACAGTTGCAGTGTACTTGGTGTTTTTTTAAATTTCAAGAATGACAGGTATTTGTAGTCTGAAAGACTTTTTATAGAACCTACTATAGAAAGCGATGCTTTTTACTAGTCAACCATTTTAACAGCTAAATTTTATAACTTAAGGAATTTCAGCATTTTTTCATTTTGCAAAAATGAAATAATATTACAGTACTTAAATTTTTTCATTTGAAACGTAAGACCAGAGAGCTACTATCTTATTTAAAGTATGTACAGCTATATACAGTGTACTTGAGTTTGCAGAACAATTTTCTTTTCTCATTGAATGAATCCTCCCTGAATTCCTCCCATTTTACAGAAGAGAAAATTGAGGATTTCTGTCAACTAATGGCTTTGCTTTCTATTTCTCTGAAAAACCTAAAAAAAAAAAAATCAGAAAAAACTTTCATAGATTTCCACACCATTTTACATTTACCCACCTATGAGTAACTGCAACCCATATCATTTTTTTTTTACCTGTGCAACAAAATTCCTTGAAAGAGATGTTTATGTTTTCTGTCTCCAATTCCTCTCCTCCTATCTCTCTTAAACCCACTCAAACCTTCACCTCCGCCACTGCACCACAATTGCTGTTGTCAAGATCAGCAGAGAGTTCCCTGTTACCAAATCCAATGGTCCTTTCTCAGTCCTCATCTGGTTTGACCTGTTAGCATAATTTGACACAGTTAATCTTTCCCATTCCTTGTTACATGATTTTTACTAGACTTGGAATACCACACTCTCCTGGCTTTCTGTCATCTCACAGGTCACTTCTTCTCAGGCTCCTTTGTAGATTCCGCTCTTTTTCCAAAAATCTCTTAATATTCTGGTGCTGTCTAGCCTAATTGTTAGCCTCTTCTCATTTTTGTCCACATTCACTCCGTTGGTAAATGTAGGAAGTCTCATAACTTCTAATATCAAGTATAGCCCAACAACTCACAAAATTTTATCTAAGTTCAGACTTCTTAACTCTACGCTCATATATTCGACTCTTAGACATCTCAAATCCAACACCTCGGAAACTGAATTCCTAATCTTCTCTTCCAAATCTTAGTGTTTCTCATTTTAATTGATGCCAACTCTTTCAAGTGCTCAGGCTAAAAGCTTCGGAGTACTCTTTAAATCCTCTCTGTTACAAGATCTGTCAGCAATTGCTATTGGCTCTACCTTCAAAATGCATCCATAATTGAGTCCTTTTCGCCATCTCCAACACTACTGCTTTGCTTCTCACTGAGACAAATGCAGTGGTCTCCTAACAGATAAAATGTTCCATGTATCTGGGCACGCAGATGAAGGAAGAGAGGTCATATCAGAGAAAAAGGCCAGTGAGAGATTCTTTCAGAGCTTTTAGGTAAACTATCTGGGCGTACACTATCTGGGTGATGGGCTCACTTATAACTTTGACTCAAGCAGTATAAAAGCAATCCATGTAACCAAAACATTTGTTACCCCCATAATATTCTGAAATTTCAAAAGAGTTAGAAATATGTGACTAAATGAAAATGTTTGTATATGATGAAGGATACCATAAATAAAAAAACAAAAGACAATAGGAACTAGTAGATTGGAAAATATATATACAACTTTTATAGCAGATAAAAGGTCACTATCTGTTGTATACATGGCTTACAGTGTGATTTTAAAAACCTGCCCAATGCAGGGTAGCAGATCAAAATGCTCAATAAACAGAAAAAAACATGAACTTTTTTTTAAAAAGTAAAAAGTTTGGATTTTATGCTACCAGGATAGGAAACTATTGTAGTATTTTATGTAGAGAAGTGACATGATCTGATCTGTGTTAAGACAGATAACTTTGCTCCTAGAAGGCAAATGAATGGTACAAAGGTAAGGGCAATAAGATAAGGATCAAACAGGAGGCATTGCAACGAACCCGAGAAAGATGACCATGGAGTGGGTACAGAGGGCAGATTCAGGATTAAAGGCAGAGACCACAGGACTTGGTTGACTGACTGAGGGAAAGAGAAAGAAAGAGAAATTAATGTAACTACTGGGTTCTTAGCTTAAGCAACCTGGTAGATGGTAGTATTTACTAAGTTAGAAGAGATTTGTTTAACATAGTTTTAAAGCATTTTTAAGCATAAAACACAAAGGCTATTTATTTATTCTCATTTACATATTCTATAGATTTAAACTATATAAACATGCATATGCTCATGAAAATTGAAAATTTAGAAATTGTTTTCATAAACCTAATAATGTTTCTCTGCTTTAAAATTAATTCCTTAACCATATCTTGGGGCATATTGATAAATTACTTCCTCTAAGCTTAGAGTCATAGAGCTGGAAGTGTTTATAATGTTTATCATTTCTCAAATATTTGGCTAACCTATGTGCCATGCCAAAAATTCCAGAAAAAGGAAACTCACCTGCCCCAGTGACTCCAGCACCAAACTCAAGTTTTAAACCTATCCAATCATTAAAGCACTCCTCCTCATACTGAGCCAAAATCTACTTTCTCGGGTATTTATCTAATAGTCCTGATTTTGCCCATCTGTGGTAAATAAATACTATCTAATCTAGGATAAACAACATTTGTCACTTTTGGCACCTCTTTTAATTCTTCAGCTCACAGCAGACATTACTAATTGATGTCTGTACCCTTTCTTGCTGATCCAGCAGGTTTCCTAATCACACTCAACAGCGTTCCTGGCAGCCACTACAAATCAACAGAAGATAAAACTAATCCCTTCAAACCAAAGAAACATTAGTTGAATGCTTATTATGTTTTTGTGTTCATTCAAGGAATTCACAATCTACACCTGTATGCAGATGATTATAAAACAACTACATAAATACTGAGATAAAAGGAAGCACAGAAAAGGAGGGGGTGTCCCTGGACTAGATTAAACAGGTTAAGGAAGAGTTGCTTCTTGCTGCCAGCTCTTTAGTTGAGTAGTTATTTTAGATTCTCTCAAGTTTTTTCCAGGCCAAATGCTTTTAGCATCTTCAAGCTCATGTGCTAAAGGAAAATGTTAGCATATTAGGAAAGGATTTCTAATCCATTTCTACATAAAAGACATTTACAACTCGTACATAATTAAGACTAGAAAATAGTTGGGAAATGACTGTACAGTTCTAATGTCAAAGTATAAATCCAGAATTGTATAGTCAGCGAGAGCTCCTTCTACAATCAACAGAGAGACATTGACTACTACACAAAAGATAGATAATCAGCACATGGAAGCTTTTCTTTAGAAACATACATATATATAAATTGACAATGAAATCTAGCCAACCAAGAAATCAATCAGAATAGCTCAACAATAGAAAGATAGTGATAAATAAAAAATATATAATGGTGAGCCCTGACTCCATTTAAATACGGAAATTAAGCAACTGTGAATTTGGTAAAGTAATAATTTTCTCCTCTTTCCAGCAGAGAAGCAGTGGACACTCTGCATAATAGAAACAGTCAAAAACATATCGATGCCGATTTCCTATCATCACAGTCATTTTCTTAAATTTATAGGTAACTTTTTCTTTTCATGAAGAAACATTCATTTTAAGGTCAATGATGCCTTCAATTTTACTTCTGTTCCTTCTATTTCAGTTATACTAAAGTAAAAATTAAATCAATGTTTTCTATCTTTATATGAAAATGTATCATCCATTTTCAAAAATCATTCCTTCTATCTAAATTTTTCCCTTCCTTTCTGCATTTATATTGGGAGTTGTATATATGGAATATAGTCAGAGGAGGGGGGTAACAATCATTTTTAGAAGGTCAGATTTCGGGACTTGTTTGAATTTTTCTAATGAGTATATATACATTTTTCTACAAAGATAATAATTGTAATTTTAAAGGGATATAGTTTAAAAATCTATAATTTGAATTTTAGTCTTATTTACTGATTTTAGTCTTATTTATCCAAATATCTTCAGAATTCCCATCTCTAAAATAGAGATACTGTCTATCTCATAGGATAGTTGTGGGCTTTAAGCAAATTGATGTATGTGAAATGCTTTCTAAATTGTCAAGTGTTTCATATTAATGTAATTTAATTCATTATTCACATATTATATGATTGTATTATAATATATTATTAATATATGTTATAATATTAATATTATATGGGATATTATACCTCATTAACAATAAATTACTATCATATAGTAATATAATTACCTGAACACAGGTAATCACAGAAAAAAGTATAAGAAAACTTAAATACAAAGTTGGTAAAGTTGCTCTTAGAACAAGACAGATCCTACTTATCCATTATTAAAATACAATTAGATGGTGATGTATTTTTTCCCTTTAATGACTAGTTAAGAACTAGGTATACTGAGGGGAAAAGAGTCCAAGAAGTATCAAGTAAGATTTAGTCTTCATTAATAATGCCTCACCTTGAAAGGGCCTATATTTTCCTAATCATTACAGGATTTCTTATAGGATTAAATTTTATCTCAAACATACCAGTAATTCCCCATAAATGTTGTTTTAATTATAATTTTGAATTCTAAAGTGGTTCAACTAATTTCTGCTGTATGTTTACATAGGGACTTTGGGAGGTATTTTTCTGCTTCTTCTATGGTTTGAAGTTCTTTTCAAACTTCCTTATAAATAAATCTCCACAAGATTTGCTGTAGATAAGGGCTTATAAATAACTGTTGTACATCATTAAGAGATGTTGATAGAATACCCAAATAAAATATAAATAAATATTCAGTTAGTTACAAAAAGAAAAACACAAAAAACCAGAATCTGAACAGATGGAAATCTTATATAAGCACAAGATTATTATGGAAAGTAACACCTCAATTTTTTCAGTTTGATATTTTTCCATGCATATAACATGTAGTTTTCTTTTGAAAACTATTTTAAGTGTTTTTTTCTTCTTAGTTGATGACCTTTTCCTTTTCAGTTATCAAATATAATCAACCAAAATACTGAACTCAAATTATTTCCAAAAAGAAATTACTCAACTTGCTCAAATTTAAAACAAGATTTTTTATGTCCTGTACTTACCAGAGAATTTTAAACTTATCTGCTGCCAAGATTCTGAACTCGGTTCCACATTTTGATTTACGTTTGATCTGGGCAAGCAATTGTAAGTAGCTATAGATTCAAACCCAGAAGTAGTAAAGGTATAATTGGCAGAAACAGCACGCAGAGGACATAAAGAAATTGAATTTGTATAAGAAAATGTCAGAGAAAAATAAATTATATTTATTATTTCATAGGCTAGGTTTCCAGTCTTTGATTTTTTTTTTCCCTAGGAATCTGGCAAGATAGGTTAGTTGATAGTATTTTAATCAATTGTTTGATGACATAAGGGAAATAAAAAACTCCAAGAACCTTTTTAGCACTGGCCAAAAATAGAACAAGCTGTTAAAAATACTGGAGCATAGCTACTTGAAAATTATCTTAGCATTTTGGAGTTAGAGAAGGTCAAGCATGAAAACATTGCCAGATAGTCTGTGGAAAGCCAACCAAAAGGAGAATTCTTTATCATAAATGTGAAAAGAATTATTGCATTGAGAGTGAAATAAATCCATTCATTCATTTGCTTAGTAATCTTCTTGAAAATTTTGTTTTATTAACACAAAGATTTAACATCTGTAACAATAAAAATTTAAATGCTCTTTTGCTTAAAAATTTACAAAGGATAGGAAAAAGATGACGCTCATTGTTGGCAAGGGTTTAACAAAACTGACCAATACAAAATTATAACTGATGTCGTGGTATTGTGGGGCTAAACCATAGGAATGATTTGACACATGCAAGTTCTATATAAATATATAAAAGCGAAATAGTAATAATGCTACTACTTTTAGGACATCCCTCTTAGTGTATCTGAGTCCCAATTTCTGTGGTAATACAGGAAAAAAATGGAAGCCAGTTTGACATGGAGAAACTGAGGCGATTTCCTAAGTCTCATTTGCCCACTGGGGCCTAGGAGCCATCAAAGCATTCTTAAGATCAGCATATAAGAGGACATTCTGTCCAAAGATTTTATAAATCCAATCCGTATTTTCTTATTGTAATAAAAAAATATTTTTTAAAGAATATCTATTCTTTTTCTCATCAAGTTCAAAACCATTTCCTTATCACCCTGCAGTACCATAGCAGCTGGTGAGATTATCTGGGTTTGATTTACAAAAGCTTTGGCTCACTTTGACATAGACTGCCTATTCATGAATGTTGAAAAAAATGTCCTGATGAAGCCCGATTTTCTTCACAACTTGTCCCCTAAGGTTTTACTTGGATCCTCACCCAAGACCATCTTCAGCAGAATGGAAGAGTGTTACCTCTCTATAACACCCTAGGTGTTAACGTTGTGTACAAACTTACATCTTTAGAGGTTGGGCTTGCTTTATTAACTTAATATTATGCAGAGCCCAATACACAGAACAGAGCAAAGTGGCGCTGATTTGTTAAAAGCAGAGTGAGAAACCAGCACCCTTCATGTCTAAAGTTCCACTTTCCCCTGGTAAAGTCCTGAAGCACATCCGTTGAATCTCAAGGATGAGGAGAATGCAGTGAAAATACCAAAGAACTAGGGAAAAGGTAAGATTAAATGTTCTAAGACAAGAGCAAATAAAAGGCTGTCAAAAACAGAGAAACCAGAGGGCTGTTAACACATCTTCTAATGGGGCCTTCTAGAACTAAGATGCTGGCAATGTCAGGTTTGGCCCTGGGCTCAACAGTTCTTAAATATGAGCCCCGAGAGAGCCCTCCTGGTAGGCCCTTTGAAGTTGTCCTTATCATTTAATTGAGTGTTTCTGGGAAAGAGAAGGAAAACTAAGAAAAAAATTAAAAATTTTAAATATTTAAAATAAACCTGTATTTTACTTGTGCTGAGTGTATGTATATTTCATTAAATTTTGACTTCTGTATTATCTGTCATTTACTTTGATATGTGTCAGACCATGCTGCTATAATAGAATAACACAGACAGGGTAATTTAGAAAGAACAGAAATTTATTTCTCACAGTTCTGGAAACTGGAAGTCCAAGATCAAGGTGTCAGCATCTTGTGGAAGCTTTTTGCTGTGTCTTCACATCAGATGGCAGAAGTGATGAATTCACACCCCTAAGCCCTTTTTATAGTAGTATGAATCCATTCATTAGAGCAGAGCCTCCATGGCCTAAACACCTCCAAAAAGGTTCCACCTCCCAACACTGCAGCACTGGGGATCCAGTTTCCAACACGTGGATTTGAGGGGACACATTCAGATCACATCAGTGTGTAATACTGCCAATTCCTTAAACATTAATTCACTTTTAATAGTTTCTCCCTTTGTAAAAGAGTTAGCCTAATCATTTGGTACATAAATTAAAAATTCTAAGTGCCAAGATACTTGAAAGTACTCTATCCAATTCCCCTTAATTACCTGGCCATTAATAATGGTTTTCCTTTGTTTAAATATTTCCAATTCTTATCTGATCGTATTTATGTTTACAGCAATTTTGCAGCAGAACAAGGAATGCTAATATTCTGTTAAGAGATGGCAACATAGTGCAATGAGAGATCAAGAATGCATTTTTTAAAAATCTAGACATAACTATGTGAAAGATTTTAAATTTTCCTCTGCTGGGCAAGAAAGAGATAAGCTTTCCCTCATTTTTCTGATCTTGAGACTAACCAAAGTTCTTTCTTTCCATCCTAATCATGCTGAATTCCCTTCAAGCCACAATAGCCAATATAAAAAGAGGCTATGGGAATTCAGTCCTCCCCACAGAAGACCTGTGATTGACCTTGGAAATGACTTTCCCATACAATTAATTGGATAAAGAGTGTCAGTTTCAATAGTATCATAACAATATCATGTGGGTTAATTAGACATTTGTGAGTAGAAATGGGGATCCAACAGCCATTTATAATGTTACCAAAATATGTTTTAAACTGATACTTTAATATATTAATGGATTATATAACATTATAATTTACAAATCAGTTCTGATTTTCCATAAAAAATAAGAATATCTCAGACATCAATATAATCTGTAGACTATTTTGCTGACCTTTAGTAAATTCACAAGATTATCCTATTCCTCTGATAGCACAGAGATGAAGGAATGGTATCATGCAAGCTCCACTAATACTTGTTCTCTGAATTCTAGTAAAGACAATTCATCCACACAAGCTGGATGAATATTTGTTTTTTTTTTAAATCTCTAGTTTCTGTGATTTTCTGAAAAATATTCTTTAATATTTTCCAGAGTGACAACCTAAAATCAAGAGATACAAGCTGCCTCTGAAAAACTTCAAGAAAAATGGCAGCCCAAAGATTATTCTGTCCTCAAGGTCCCAGAGTCCATGTTATCTGAGATATAATCTGAAATACTCCTTTAGAAAATAGAAAATGGCCCTTTCCATTTTCTTTTAAATGAAAGCATATTATAACATGTTTTCAATATTAATACTCCATATTTTAAGGAGTATATTTAATGCTACAGAAGCAGAGTGCCTTTACATATATCCTTGGCATATCTATGCACCAAGCACTCGATTGATATTATAAAAATCCAAATAACACCTTCAGTAATTAAGACAATAACATACATAAAGCATGCCACCAATGCAAAGTACTACGTTGGAAAAAAAATGATTTAAAATAGGGGAAAAAAGCATGCCATAAATAGATAAGCCCAATAAACGGAACAAATTAAATCAAAATGGACTGGAATAGTATTTATAACAAATGTAAAAATAAAGCAGCCATCTAAAATTTTGATTTACTTTGCAAATTAAATTACATTTTGGACTTTTTTATGCAAAGAACTCACCGTTTTTTAAAGCATAACGTGGTTCCCTACATCTAAGATGCATAGTTTTCACATTTAAATGGATATCTACAGTTAACGAAGAGTTATAATATCTTTCTTCTGGTAAACTATTAATTAAATAGCATCTTAGAATCAATGAAATATAATATATGTGTGTATGTTTCATTCTTAAGGCAAACACTAATTTACTACTACCTTGTACTTTAAAACATCTTTGAAAAATAATTTCCCTACGGCTACCATAGAGGCATCTTGAATGGAGACTGTGATTATTAATTATGTGTAAGTAAAACACTATATCTGATTCTACCAAGGCAAGGCTTTTCAAGATCCTGAATAGAGATATGATACTTCTTAGATTCTTTATAGTCCACGGGAATGTTTATCTTTACATATGTAAAACATTAGAAATGTCCATTTCTCCCAAGTGAATTTGAGACTTCCATGAACACAACACTGGTGTGAAGCCTTTTTAACATTTGCGAGTAATTCCACATAGCAAATGTTTATGGTTCTCCGAGGAGTTTTGACATCTTATAATTGGAGGCCAGCCCTTCCTTTTAAAGCACACAGATTTAATATCTTTTTCAATGTACATATTACAGTTTGTGTGTCCATTTTTGAGCCTGCCATTAGACCATGAAAGCACTGGAGTCAAGAATCACCTTAGTTGTCTCTTTATCCTCACAAGCAGCCTAGTATCTGATGTGGAATTTGTCAGTACTCAAAAGAATAAGTGCAGAATGAGAGTTATAATGAAAAATATACACAAGAAAATGCTGCAAGAATAAAAAAAGAACTGGATCTAAAGTTTTTCTTTTTCTCCCTGTGCTCAGATGGGGACTTATAGTAGTCTTTCCAGATCTATTGAGGCTGAAGACCTTTCTCATGAATGGTCTATCATCAGGCTTCTTATGCTTTGGAATTAGAAGAGGATAAAGTTCGGTTACATATACCACCTGGAACACACCCAGATTTCTGTAGAGAAATAGCAAAGGTCTCTTGACTTTTCCTCACAGAACTCCTCCACACTAATAACCTAATCTCACCCCTTTATTTTCTGTATAATAAAATAAACTGAGATGAATTAGGGGGAAAGGGAGAAAAAGCATCCCCACCACCACTGACTTTGCCTACATTTTTGCTTCAGCAACAATAAGGTATAA
This sequence comes from Lepilemur ruficaudatus, assembly GCA_963574885.1. NCBI lineage: Eukaryota > Metazoa > Chordata > Mammalia > Primates > Lepilemuridae > Lepilemur > Lepilemur ruficaudatus. The sequence continues at coordinate 18,109 of CAUYRT010100235.1, read as the reverse complement.
ATATACATTAAAATCTCCTCGAGGGAAGAGCTGACAACTCCCTAGAAACAATAAAAAACAGCTCTCCAGAGAACATCCCTAAAACTTGCTTCCTGGTAGTTATCTTGACAATCTCAATATGAAACACACCCCCTCAACTGACTGAACTTTTTTTAAAGTATTGAGGATAGCTATCAGTTTAAAGTTCACGCCCACTGGCTCTGTATCCAAGTGACAAAAATGCTACCATCTTAAAAATAGATGACAACATTTCTGGTCTGAATAATCCTCATTAGATGCAGAAGAACAGAACATAGCAGAACAGAACAGAAATTACACATGAAATATTTATTGAATGATAGTAAATAAAATAATGAATGAACAAAACTTTAAAACAACCCATTCATATCATATAAATGGATAATCTACAAAGGTGAAAACATGGCAAAATATAAACAATTGTAAAAAAAATTCCAAGTTATCATTGGCAATAAAATCTAACTAATTTACTTATTATTCTAAGCCTCTTTAAAAACTGCCATGTAACTAGGTTATAAACATAAATATTACTAAAATTTACTTTCAAGAACATTAGTTAGGTATCATTTATCCCAATTATAGAAGCGAATACATGCACTTTTATGTTTTTTACAAATTTGCAAAAAAACATAAAAGTAAGAAGCACTGCTAAAAGACATATATAAATTCTTATCTGTTTGCAAGTGTCCTCTCTGCCTTATTTGTCAAAGGAACACTCTTCCCTATTTCTCTTTAAACCATGTACATGCCATTATGTTGTTGATGCCCACCTACCAAGTCTTTTTTCATGTAGCAACATTCTTACATGATGAAACTCCAAGGTATTTTCACAAAAATCTTAAGATAAAACAACCATTGTGTGTTCCTTTTGTCTTACATAAAAATTTACTGCCTTACATGACTTTTTAAAATAACTGATTCTTGTCTATTTTTCATAAGTAACGGAAATCCAGAGCTGTCTAAAATGACCTGTAAAGGTGTAGAATAATGCATTGTTTTAAATTAAAATTGTGTAAAATATAAGTAAAATAGAATAAATTATAGCTCTCCAAAGGTCTGATATTTATCAGAGAAATAGCTTCTTTTGTAATTTCCTAATCATGACTTTTATTGCTGGCTATATAAGATAATAATAAACGTAAAGCACTGTCCATAATGGACCTAATTACAATTGCTGTAAAAAAAAAAAAAAGATTATACTCATGTATTTTATGAGAAAATTATTGTCTGTATTGCCATCTCTTTTTAAATGAAAACTTCTTTGAAATATTCTATTTAGGGATTTCAGAAAAGAATAATCAGCTTTGCAATCTGATTACAACAAGGAAAAATACTATCATATGGAATAACTAGAAAAATATTATGGTATGTTTTTAAATGTTCAATTCAAACAAATCCTACACAAGTAGCATTATCAACAAGGACTCTTAAATGTTTTAAAATTTTCTTAAATAGGGAAATAAAAAGCACAAAATCTTTAAATTAGCATATTGTTAGCAAAAAGAATATTGTGCTTCAATATCTCACTTGCACGATAAACAAAAATTCAGGTTACAAATCAATAACATAACATGTATGAAGTTACAACCAAAAAATGTCTACTTTTTGTTAAATGCCCTATTGTGTGTTACACACAGTGTTAGCTTTTTTATTCACACAAATTGTCAATAACACAATTATTATTAACCCTATTTTACAGATGGCAAAACATGAGGGATAAAGAATTTAAGAAATAGCAGACTTAACATTAAGGTCTATTTGATCTCAAAAGTCCTGTGACACACCTTGTATTTTAGATTAAAAAAAAAAATCCTATCTATATTTGAGATCAAGCTGAATGACATTTTACGTAAAAAAAAAAAAAAAGCTGAGAATTGTAATAGAAAACAAATTTGTCCTAAATAAATAGTGTCATGTAGCACTTATAACATGCACCGTTAGAAATACCAGGTCCGTATTTTGGCAACATCATCAAATTAGACTGTATCTTCAACACTAATTTTGTTCCAGAGCTATATTTTTTAAATGTGCATTAGACATTGAGTTTGGCTATTTTTTAAAAAAATCCTAACTACAGCTTAAACAAGTTAGTGAATTGTTTTTCTCTCACATCAAGAATAATTTAGAGACAGGCAATTCAAAGAGGGCACGTCTGTTCTATAATATAATGTCATTTGAGATACATCCTTCAATCTTTGTATTCAGTCATTAATACAGAATGACTGAGCCACCTCTTACTTCTCAATTAAAAAGGAAAAGGTCCATCAATGTGAGTCCATCCCATTTTAATGGCATTTTCATGGAAAATATATTCAACATTTTTGGCTCAAGTGTGATTGGCCAGAAGTTAGTCAATGGCCATCTCAGAAAGTTAAGAAATGTGAAATTTTATTGGATTTGTGTCCAATACAAGTGGTCTTCTGTTAGTAAAGAAGAAAATGGACCTTAATAGGAAACTAGTTTTCTCTGTCACAAATTATTGAAAAAGGAGAAGGAGAAAAAAGAAGACACCGTTAATGAGCAAATTAGATTATGTTCAGTAGAATGCAAGCACCAGAATGACCGAGGAGACTGAAAAACTAAAAGATATGCAAAACGGTTAAAGGTATTAGGGACATTTCAACTTGAAAGAGTAAACTGACAGCTGTCTTCAAATATGCAATGAATTACTTAACTACAGCAGCCAAAAACGAGATCATTAACTAAGAGTTATGAAGGGTCAGAATTGAACTCAATACGTGGAAAACTGTTTTACTAAGGGTTATCCAGTTAAAAAACTAGTAAAGCCGGTGAAAAAGTCCCCAATCCCTAAAGAATTTCATCACAGTCTGGGCGAAATGTCTGTTAGGGCTATTTTAGAAAGGCTGTTTGTCAGATTAGGAGAACCTGAAGAGGTCTTCCAAGTCCATGTTCAGGTTCTAGTAACAGTAATCACATACTTTCCTTGCTTATCATGCCCAAATTAATCAAATTTACAGAGCCAGAATTTAGCTAGCTCATCTATATTTGCTGTCTAAAACTGATCTGTTATGGAAAATGCCCAAACATGCTCATGTTGTGAAATCATTCTATAGTTATTCATGCATACATATTTTCAAGAGAACATCACTTCTAGAAAATAGTCTAGCACTAGATTCACTTGTTTTCAGTAAAACTTATCAAATAAAACAAAGATATTTACTGAAGTTCCATATACTATTGTGACATCATATTACAAGCAAAACATGAGCCTTTCTTAAAAAAAAAAAAAAAAAAGGACTACTGGGCATAAAAAAAGATTGCTTCCTTTGTATTTATTTTCCAATTAATTGCATAATAAATCTCAAACCTAAAGAGAAAACACTCTGATTCAAGCTGCATATCAGCCTATGGTTTATATAAACTGACATGATGAGCAAAGTAGTAATTATCATGAAATAGGCCAAAAACATGTATGTAACTTTTTTTTAAAACTGCATAACTTTACAGCTAACAAATCTATGTACCTAAATAAAATCCCTACTCAAAAAATCATTAAACGAATAGTGTAGATGTTCAGTGTGTAATATTTTAAAGAGAGCCAGGTATAAGACAGATTCATCAATTACAAACAGACTGATATCACTTCTGTAAGCAGCTCACAAACACGGGAATACATCAAAATATTACAGTCATTATTGCTTATTTCCACATACCAAAGGATATTCCTCGTCTATTTTTCATATACTATGTTACTATTGTATATAGGTACAACATTTTCCCATAATATTCAGGAATCCCTTTATATATAATCTGGTGATCTGCATTTATAAATTAAATAGAAACTTTCATGGGTCGAGATGAAAAAAGAGAACATTTAAGTATACAAGCCATCTCACAACTAGATATGGCAACAAAACTTTCAAACTGGTATATTAGTGTAGTATAATCTATCATCCAATCAATCAACAAGTGCTCAAAATCTGTGTCCACAGAGGAGATTAAATTAGTGTGAATCCTCTTCTTTCCCTCTAAAAAAGTAGAACCTGTTCCATATTCAGTAGTAAGATTATCTAAATGTCATTTTCTAGGTATAATAGATTGTGCACTAATGGTAAGCTGGCAGTCACACGCAAATAGGAAAAGAGGAAGTAAGAGAAAACAATGTATAATTTAACCTATTCTATTTCAAAGTCTACATGATTTTATATTTCCATATTTCATTCTATCTGTATTTTTGTTTGTTATGGTTGCATCTTTTTTGATAAGACTGTAATATTTATAGGGAGAAATACACTATTACATGAGAGTAAATATATTTACGTCTATGCACACATCTTATTTAAATGTTTATGTCCTCTCCCTTATGAAGTACTATTAAAGATGAAAATAATAAAAATTAGATTGCAATTTAAAAATAAAGTAACACACTAATCAATAACAAAAAATGCAGACTAACAAAAATATTTACTAGGGCACTTAAAAAATTAAAACAAAATATAAAGAAACAAACTTTGAATCACTGTTATATATCTTTCACAGTACAGTTACATTTGAAACTCCAAGAGCTTGCCCCAGAAAAGCATATTAATTCTAATCTGAGCAGGAATGGGGGTAACTGATACACAGCACTTAGATGGCATCGTTCTACTGAAGAATGATCTTAATAATAGAGGTCAGGAAAATAATGCATATTTCCTTGACTCATTTTTGACAAACCAAACTGAAGAATTTTAAATTTAATATTTAAAAGCAGGAGTTTGAACTCCTAAATTAATTTTGATTTCAAAATGATCTTAGAAACAATGACTTATAAAAACAATAACTGATAAAATATAATATTTTACAGACATTTTGGAAGATACATCCCTCACAAATTGTTTTATTCTGAGCATCAACAGTATTCTGAAAATCCAGTAAATTCTTTTGGTTATATTTAATTCTCTTTTATATGCAACATATTCAGCAATTTATAATGTTGAATTTTATGGCTGTGATAAAATGGAGGTAATTATGACTTTAAAAAATTTAGATAACAAATTTCATAAGACTATTCCCATAATTTTTTTCCTAATTCTTAACATTTGTTTTTTAAAATGTAGTTATCCAATTATTACATATATTAATATAATAACATAAAGTACAGTTTCCTAACAGAGTATCTAATCTTTGAAGGCAGTCTGATTACAGGATCTACATCATTTTCAAATTTCTAAGCCCAAATGTGCTTCATCCCAGGATGCAAGGATGGTTCAACATATGTAAATCCATAAATGTGATTTACCACATAAACAGAAGCAAAAACAAAGACTATGTGATGATCTCTACAACACAGTAAAAGCATTTGACAAAATTTAGTACCCTTTTATAAGAACGCTTAAGAAAATAGGCATAGATGGAATATACCTCAAAATTGTAAGTGCATATCTAAATGTTGTAAGGAATTTTTTTTAATTTCAGAATTTATGGTAGTATACATATTTTGGTTACATAATTTGCTTTTGCACAGTTTGAGTCAAATTTATAAGTATACCCTTCTCCCAGATAGTGTGCCTTGTATCCGCTAGGTGTGAATTTACTCATCCCCTCCTCCCCTCACACCTACTTGATTTCCATTGAGTTTTACTTCCATGCACATATACACCTACACACACAATCAAAATAAAAACAAGAGCTGGGGTGCCAAGTCTTGTTTAGCACCCCCAGCTCTTGTTTTTATTTTTGATTGTGTGTGCAGGGGTGGGTGTGTGTGTGTGTATGTGTGTAGACATTACATATAAACCAATTATTTTCTGGATTCAGTGTAAAAGATTAGCTGATCAACCCATTTCTTTCCCACTGGCTAAAATGTTAAGTATAAATCACAACACTAGTTTTCCAAAGCAGATTTATTCTACACACATCTTTCCCTTGGTTCTACATTTCCTATTTCTCACTCCTTTGTATTATTTTCATACAGCCCTGAATTCAGGCATGATAATTCCTCTTAAGGCAAAAAATTTTCTAATTTCTTTCAAAGACAGGCCCTCTAATTCTTCCATAAATAAGATTCCAGTCAATCTCTTATACTCAGAATCAGAGACAGGAACTTCCAGTTCCAGCATCCTTTCTCTTGTCATTTTCCTCTTCCAAAATTTTCAAAATTATTTTATATCCAAAATTTAAACGACAACAAAGGCAATATCTGCAATGTGTGCTTTCTCTCTTTCTCTCCTTTATTTTTATGACTTACATAGTGTTGACTTCCTTCTTCAAATCATTTTCTCTTGTAATAAGAGGAGCTTAGTTATTACCTAAATTACCTTATTAGGGTAGATAATTTTCCTATCTACCCATTATTACATCCAAAACAGATGAAAGTGAAAATTGTTCATTCAACCAAGCCATATTTAGATAAGATACAGCAAATAATACTGTCCACTTTAATTTTATTATAAAGAAGCTACATTTTGAAATTCAAGAGTCATCAAACGATGACATGATATTCAGTGCAATGCAGGAATCCCTTCCTTTTTGCCAATCAGCTGGAGGGACCGTCTTTGCAATGTTGAGAACTCAGTAAAACCACACAGTAGTTAACATTCAACAAAACACGAAGCTATCAAACAAATCCAGAGTGAGGGGATGATATACAATGTGCTTTACAGTGTGGAGGTAGGATGCAGTGATTCAGGATCCGCAGAACAAAGGCCAAATGAATGCATTTGCATCTCTCGACTCCTCAATTGAATTAAAAGAGTAGAATACCGCCTTTTATTCCTCTTGGTTATATCACTGCCATTATCTAATCCCATGACATCATCACAGAAGATTCTTAAATGGACTAAGAGAAGAAACTAATGGAGACCTGTAGTTATAACCAGACTGTCTACACATTTTTAATGGACATCCATCAGAAATAAAAGACCATACTTATTTTCTATGTGTCATTCTCCACACTCTCAGTTACAATCCACATTCTCTTTTGCATTGTAGGTGTATTTACTTATGAATTTTAAAAAGTTAGATGATATGTATGTGGAGGGAGAGGTATGCTTTCAGATTTTGAATTAAAGAAATCATGGAAAACATTCCCTCAAAATTTTTCAAATGATGCATATAGCTCTTTGAAAACTTCTTGAGGGGAGAGGGAGTGTTTTATTCCTCTTTATTTCTCAAAGCATATTTAGGTGCTCAACCAATGTTGGGGATTTAAACTCAGGTAACTCACTTGAATGGAGTTAAATTGAACTGAACAGACTTTCTAATTGCATCTGCAAACAGAAAGGCAATTCAAGCCAGGACTTGAATCGTTGGGGATCAATAATCTGTTATCTTTTCAAGATAAAATAAAGACATGATTAATACCAATGTTGGTCTTTTTTCCCCTTTTAATCCTTCACTTTTTTTCCAATGCAAGAGTACATGAAATTATCCAAGGAATAAAACCTGAAAAAAATAGCAATAGAGAAAGCATAGTCACTGTATGAATACAGAACTAACTCCTAAATGCATACTGATGCACTGTGGCTTGCTGGGCAGTCTGGACACAGAGAAGAGAGGAGGAGTAACAGGCCACTGAATAAGCTTCCAAAATCATGTCCACATCAGTTATTCTGTTGAAAGAGGGGACTGATAGCTCCCAAGGTATCCTCTAGCTTGTGAGTAACATCAATGCCTGACAGGTGATTGCTGAAGCTGTAAGAACCACCCTGAGTCTACACGGCACAGACAAGTTTATTATGGATGGTCAAGGCAAAGCAACAATTTTTAACGATGGGGCCGTAATTCTGAAACTCCTTGATATTGTCCATCCTGGAGCCAAGATTTTAGTAGACACTGCCACATCTCAAGATGCTGAAGTCTGTGATGGCACCACCTCAGCGACCTTGCTGGCTGCAGAGTTTCTGAAACAGGTAAAACTATACGTAGAGGGAGGTTTTCACCTCCAGCTCATCATTTGAGCTTTCTGTATAGCCACCCAGTTGGCAGTTAACAAGAAGAAAGAGATCACTGTGACCATGAAGAAGGTGGGTAAGATGAAGCAGAGGAATTCGCTGGAAAAGTGTGCCGTGACTGTTCTGAGATTCGAGCTAATCTCCCAGCAGAAAGCCTTCTTCACTACGATGGTGGTTCATGTGGTGGTGATGCTCGATGAGTTCCTGCAGCTTAAAACGATTGACCTAAGAAAGTGCAGGGTGAAGTCCTAGAGCAGTCTCAGCTGGTAGATGGTGTTGCATTCAAGACTTTCTCTTATGCTGGTTGAGAAGCAATCCCAAAAGTACGATAATCACATGATTGCCCCTTTATATGTTGAACTCGAGTTGAAAGCTGAGAAGGATAATGCCAAGAATGAGAGTCCACACAGTTGAGGATTATCAGGTGATTACTGATGCTGAGTGGAACATCCTCTACTACAAGTTAGAGAGGATGCATCATTCTGGAGTCAAAATCATCTTGTCCAAACTCCTCAGTGGAGATGTGATCACCCAGTACTCTGCTGAAAGAGACATGTTGTTCTGTGCTGGCCGAGTACCTGAAGAGGATCTGAAGAGGTATATTGATGGGGATTACATTGAATTTGTAGATCACTTTGGGTAGTATAGACATTTTATTTTCAAATAATAAAGAGTGCAAGAAAGATATGACGATTCCATAACATCACCATTGTTTTGGATCATTTGATTTTTTTGTTGTTGTTATCCCATCCTGAGTATCCTTTATGAGAGCTGGAAAATGTAATTTTTATTTGTGTTTGTTTAAGCTAGGAACATTACAAAAATATCATGAATCTGTTAATAAGAGAATTGTTTCAAATACACACTAAAATACCTCTTGATTAATATATAACCAAAAGAAACCCAATATAACACCATCATCTCACCGTCTGTATTCCACCAGCCAGTATAATGAGGCAATACAGACTAATCTACATGTAAATCAAAATCTTTATCAGAAGAAGGTCCAGAGAGTACTGAGTTAGAACTAAGAGAGACAGCTAAGTAAATCAAACACTTAATGACAGGATAAGACAGTCTGGTGAGTACATACTCACTTGAAAAATGGCCTTTACAATGATATAGAAATATTGGAAATTTGTTGAAAAAGACACCCTCTCCCCTAGACTATATTTGGATTGACACAGTTAACTATTATTTCTGAGATCCTCTCTTTTCTATATGTCATTTTCTGACTAACTGATGCATAATGCTTTCTTCTGATATTTTACTGTATTCAATAAGATTAAGTTTAGTCTTGTAATTGAAGAAGCTAATCTTTCTTTTTAGGGCAAATTTGCATATCTCTGATCTGATGTGTTTACTTCACAGTTTAACTCTCAGAAGTAATTTTGTTTCCATTTTTTCCAAGTTCCCCTAGAAACTTCCAGCATACTTACAAAATATTGATAAAGAATGTATGTAATAGACTATTCACAGTTTACAATCTTAAAGTTGACTAATAAATATTCACCATAAAATTTCCTTCAACATTTTTTGATTAAGTTTTCCCTCAACTGCCCCTTAGGTTGTTTCTAATAACATTTTAAGAATAAAGATTTTTCTACGCATGTTATCATGTTGATATTGGCCTCCCCTTGGAGACTTTTGATAAATGTGTTATCTTCTTAATGTAAGAATTTTTTAAATGTCTGAACATTTTTGGGTGTTTAACACTCACCAACATATTACCAATTTATTCTCTTTTGAAGAGTAAGGAATTTGGAATTTGTTCCAATTTCAGGCTGGCCTTACATTACTACCTGTGACTTTAAACAACTCACTTGACATCCTTAAATTGTATTTTCCTCATCCAGTGATATATCTGCCAAGCTTATCACATGCCATTGTTTTAAACATCAGATCAGATTACTACAGCATAAGAGCAAACAGGATGGAAAGAATAAACTTGGTTAAGGCAGGAATTTCTATGTTTTGCTTACCTCTAAATTTCTGTAATTCTGGGCAAAAGAACTTTAAAATACAGTTGTCTGTTTGAATATATACAATGCAGATGTCTAGCCACAGCTGTTTCTTTTGTGGTTTGTGTGGAACTTGGATGTGCAAACTGGAGTACCTCAGGTATGTACATAAGTCCTTTCAAAATGCACGTGGAATGCAACGAAGGAGCCTGGAATTAACACTGCAGATTGGGGGCTGAGGACCACCCCTCCCAGCACTGCCATATTCTACAGCTCTGAGGTATTGGAGAATTCTAAATTTAAACCTATCCCTCCAGGTTCTTGTGAAAATATATTGGTTAAGGTATGAAGATAAAACCTATTTTATTTAATAATTGGCTAATTAGTTATGTGACTTTATATATTCAGACTTATGACACAAATCCTTTCCCCAGGCCCAAAAATATAAGTGGCAGGCTTGCTTAGTCTTACTCTTTCCCCACACTTAGAAAATATTTATGTACAGCCCTACAGAAGGAGGTGTATCCCCATCTGCTTAATTAATAGGGGGGATATAATCAACCTACTGTTAAACAAGGTATAAGACACCAAGAACAAGGCAGAAAGAAACTTGGCAGATATAAAATATGCCTTTAATCTGCTTCAAGAGTGGAGAGGTGAAAATAAATTTCAGCTCAATGCATAATTTCTCTAGGTAGAATTTCTGAATATAAAGGAAAAACAACTGTGACCAAAGAAGTCATTGTGCAAATGTCCAGATCTAAGAGATGCCCTAAACTGTGTGAAATGCATGCATGCCATTGCTTATTCTGTTATGTTTACCACTTTGTACTGTATCTATCATTTGTTTGTTTTATTCATTAAGTAGACTGAGCATCTTCTATGTTGAGTGAGTCTTTTATACATTATGAACAAATATTACTTTATATTCGAGGCCATTTTCATCTTCATGAATAAGAACACAGTACCAATGACACTATGATTAAACATGATTGTGTGCATGTGTGCATGTCCATTTTGGTAGCTGTCTACATTTCTCAATTAATTTATACTTAAAATCAGAATTCTATTTTGTACCATATGCCCTTAACTCTTATGGGTTAGAAGTTAGTCTTATTTAGTGAAAGCAATTGATTGAAGCCCACTGTACAAAAAACCTCAGATCTACTCCCAACTATTTTACTTACCTGCAGAGTGGGGGGCCTGAATTATCAAGATACTTGCCTCCACTCTCCATTCCATTTACCTAAGCAATTTAAAGCTTAAGTATCATTTTATTTTTCACATTTCTGCCCCTCTATTCTTACACAAAACATTCATGTTTTCCTCCTCTGCTTTATGCCCTAGTGATTTGTCTAGTTAGCTGTTCTTCTCTTCTTGTTATTTACTATGTATGTCCACAACTGATACTCCTCTTTCCAATATATGAACATCTGAAGGCAAGCTGTTTTCCAAAAAGATTTCCATGCATGAATAACAGGTATTCTGACAGTGAAATTAACCAGCTCGTATTCCTCGTTCCTTTATTTTTCCAAATGAGAAAACTAATCTTGTTATGTAAGAAGTCATTACTTCATCTACTCATCAGCTGTTTCTGACATGCTCCAGTTGGCTCTCAGTTTGGAAATAAAATTACACAAGGATGAAAATGAAGCCTGTTTCAGAACACTTTCAAGGAAGATTTGTTCCTTTAATGGGCTCTTTGCTAAAAGATATGGTTTTTAATTTGTGAGAAAATAAAAATGCAGTTCAAACAGTTGAAGCATATAAAGTCAGGGGTCAAAAGACTTTCTTATTTTTATAGCATGAAAGTTCAAACTCTGTATGAAGTGAAATTGAAAACACAATTTTTTCTGTGTGCTACTTCTAACAGTTAGGGAAATTTATCTGAAAACAACTTAAAATCAAGTCAGATTTAGATCTGTCAGTTTTCTAAGTACACTAGTCTCAGAATCTATTTTTTTTCCAAGCAAGTATTGAACACATTAACATTGGCTTCACCATCTCTATTCCCTTATAATTATAGTTCTCTGCTTTGCACTTTTTGGAAAAATGAAATATTTCTAATATGATACATGGAGTAATAAAAAATGTTTGCATAATGTTCCCCACAATAGCTGTAGTTGCAGGAGTTTTTATAAATATTGGAACTGAGAGCAAACCCTTAGAACATGTTGAAATAATCAAGGCTCAGAAAGAACACCCTAGTCTGAGATAAAGTTACTTACCATTATTATTTTATTCAAATTTTTATAGACAGTAGGAATTAAGAATACTCAGTCTCTAGAAATAAATATTCTGTATTGATATCCCAGATTTTCCACTGACTAGCTGTTTTATCTTGGGCAAGTTATTCAACATCTCTGTGTTTCAATAAAAATAAAGTAGTTTCTAACTCATACAATTGTTACGAAGATTTACTGTACCATTACAAAGAGCCATCATTTATTGAGCACTTGCTTTGTGTCAGATACTGTTCTAAGCAATTTGTAATACACATATTTGGTAAGTTTAAGAAAGTTTTAAAATATTAATTTCCAAAGCACATTGAGGATTTACACATTGCTACAATACAAAGGGATATTTCTTTTATCGGAAAGCAAAGTAATGCCTCTATCTCACATTAAATACTAATTTATTATTTTTTACTAATATTTAGATGGCCTATATATACATCTAAGTCCTTGTATTCATTTTCAAATACAAACACATAATGATTAGAATTATTGCTTCTAGAAGGCACTTTGCACAAAACATCAACATAAAAGTAAACTAACTTCTAGAATTGTGTACTTAAATATAGGCATACTTTGTTGTATGTAAATTAAGGTTCAATAAAGTTAAATGAAAATCAAACAAAAACAGTAAAATGGTCACTAAGTTTGTTGATGGCAATGGTAACCATGTTGTAATTGACTTACTGTATTTTTAAAGGATCTTTCTTAACATCTACTAAATGTTTCTTCTCTGACTATGACAAATAGATTTTCACTAGGGAAAGGTCTTTGCACAACTGAGAAGCGGATGACCAATCACTAACAAACTCTTTGGCAATCCCAATGGCTCTACTACATACAACTTTTCCTAGCTTACAGCAATTTTCACTCTGTACAGGTAGGACATCCATAAAATATACAGACATTAGTACATGGTAGGTACTCAATAAAAATATTTTCCATTAGAAATACAAAACTATGAACTTCACTAGTAAAGACCCTGAGAATTGAGACCTTAAAGGACTAAAAAGTAGACCTACCATTTGATCCAGCAATCCCATTACTTGGTATTTTCCCAAAGGAAAAAAAATCATTTTATCAAAAAGACACATGGACTGGAATGTTTATTGCAGTACAATTCACAATTGCAAAGATGTGGAATCAATCCAAGTACCCATCAATACACAAGTGGATTAATAAAATGTGTTATATGCATATCATGGAGTACTGCTCAGCCATAAAGGAATGGTGAACTAATACCTTTTATAACAACCTGGATGGAACTGGAGACCATATTTCAAAGCGAAGTATCCCAAGAATGAAAAAAAAAAAAAAACTACATAGATTCACCATTAAATTGGAACTAATCCATCAACACCCATGTGCACATGGTAGTAGTGAAACTCAAGGGAAACCATCCAGGTGGCAGGGAAGGGTAAATTCACACCTAATGGGTACAATGCATGCTATCTTGGTGATGGTTAACTTTGACTCAAACTGCACAAAAGCAAATCATGTAACCAAAATGTTTGTACCCCTGTAATATTTTGAAATGAAAAATAAATAAAAGGAAGAAAAAAGACCCTGAGAATCAAGCTCCTAAGTAATCAGTGCCATCCAGAGAGTTGCTTTTAAGCTTCAACAAATAATAGACGTGGCTGAATTGAGCTGGGGAAATAGTTTCAGCTTTTAAGTTGAATCTTAACTACCCACAAGTTACTTTGCAAAATCCATTACCATTAAAAGTTTAGAGCTCTGAAATTTACTTCATTATTGACTGGTAGTAGAGTGTGAGTTTGCCTATCACTCCATGGTGGCAGAGGAAAGATGTACAAAAAGAAAGAGAAGTGGGTTTCATTCCTCATTCAGTAGCCACTTGGGTGACTTACTGTGCAAGTCACATATTCTCCCAGGGCTTTTGTTTTTCCATCTACATAGCTGACGGACTAAAATTTCTTTCTTAAAATCTTGCTAAATTTGGGAGTCATGGTTAGGCATCATAAGAAGCCGAGCATTCCCTTTGGAACATTATATCAAAGAAGTATTACTTCAGGATACTGAAAAAGTTAATGGATTTTAATATTTTAAAAATAAATTCTCTATTTTTTTTAAAGATAAAAAAAATCCTTGCTGGTTTCTCTTCTAAAATTGGTTGTATTTAAAACATGTTGATCAGTCACAAGTCAACCGCATTTCTGGCAAAGGTTAGGTTTCATATGCAGTATTCTTTGAGAAAAAGAAAAATCCTTCTCTCTCATTTTACACATTTCTTAGTAAGTTCATATTACCGTCTCTTCTATTCCTTTTTGGAAGGTCTCTATGTAAGCATTACTTTCAGTGACATCAGGGTAAGGTGAAGTGTTAAAAATGAATTATAATGAATATCAAAACAGTTTATAAATTGTAAAGCCTTATAGAGATGTAACATATCCATTATTCTCATATTCTCAATTCTAATATTATATGGGTCAGAAAATATGTCTGACCCACATAATATTATTTATTATATTATGAAGCACTGAGAAAAAGATTTGGTCAGAGAAAACAGATCACAGCTAGGCTGCTAACAATGGGGTATTGTTCTTGATAATAAACATAACATGAATTCAAATCAATCTGCAAACAAAATTCATTGTCATTTTTGAGTAGAGAACTCCCTGCTAATCTTTCCTATTGATTTTGGAGATGACAGCAATTTATAAAATTTGTATATTTTGACTGACATTATATATGTGTGTGTGTGTGTGTGTGTATAGAGAGAGAGAGAGAGAGCGCAATCCTACAAGAATCCACGTAAATGACTGCATCTTTCTGCAACCGCTTTTTCAAAAGCCTGAAATAAGGCACAAATGGTAAGAAACTATAATACAGTTACTCCACAGAAACTCAACAGATTCCGTCCACTGAAACACAGACCAAATCTCTCTCAGATCATCATACATTTACTAGACATAAAGTTTAAAGTAGTGTGCTGAAAGAAATTCTCTACAGAGTCAGAAGATCTAAATTTCATTAAATTTCTAGCTACAGTCTTGAGTAAGTCACCCAGCCTCTACATTTCAGTGTTCTTAACTATCAAAGAAGGAGTGGGAATAGATCATCCATTGTTTTTCCTGTTTTGTTTTTTTTTTTTTTTTTTTTTTTAGCAGTTGGCTCCTCTTTTTCAAACACAGTCTATACGGAATCTCAATATGTTTCTAACAGACGACTGGATGTGCTCTGTTGGACTGAAGAGGAGAGAAACATGGTCAGGACCTTCAACCACATCTGTCGCAGATGGCTGTTATATAAGATACCTTAAACACCGCTTCAAACCAAGTACTTCTATTTCTAAAACTTATTAATCCTGACTAAAAATTTTAGTCTTTTTACACAAAAAAGAATGGAATATTATTCAATGTTTCTATTGTCAGTGGGTTCATACAAGGTAAGTTCTCAATAAATGCTTATTGACTTGAATTGGCCACATCTGCAATTCTACCTTACATTTATGTACTATTTTACTTCTTAAAAAGCACTTCCACCAGAGTTTCTCATTATTTCACTTGCCTTTTATCAGTAATGAAGGAGGCAAGACAGCTTTAAATGAAGGAATAAAAGAGGAATGAGATCCTTCTCACATCATTAGTCTTTCTCTTTTAAAAAAATTTTAAAACTCTGAAGAGTTAGGAAAAGAAAAATCTATTATACGAATTCCATCATAAGTGATTCTATTTTTATAGCACCACATATCACACATTTCAAATTCACATCACTGTTTCAAAACGTTCTCTGTTTTACATGAAGAGCTGAGGTTCTCAACTTCAACACTACTGACATTTCAGGCTGGGCAATTCTTTGTTGTGTGGTACTGTCCTGTGAACTGTAGGATGTTTACCAGCATTCTTGGCCTTTACCTTCCATATTCCTTTTCACTTCCTCAATTGTGAAGGCAAAAAATGTCTCCAGACATTGTAAAATGTCTGTTGGGGCTACAAAGTTACCCTCGGTTGAGAATCACTTGATACACAAACACTGAGGCCAACAGCAGTGACCTATTCATTTAAATATGCCCCGTATGTTCTAACTATCTGCACCAATGTCCATGATGAACATAGAGTAATCGCATTCCTTTTTTTTTTTTAATGGCCAAATAGCCAACTAATGACACTGAACCCTTCTCATTTTAATCACAAGGAGACAGCAGAATGAGTACTTCATAGAATATATAGCCTTAACCTCAAACTTTGGAAAACACTGTATCTCTTGAGTGATATTAAAGATGAAGATAGAAAATCTGATACAGAGCTCAGGAAAGATGTGTGGCCTAGAGTCAATGTTACCATCTCAAATTACACACAATAGCAGACCACAGAGAGAGTATCATGAACTTTACTAAGTCATCAGCAAACCAAGAGAAGATTTATGTTGAAGAATTTCTGGATAAAAACCTGGGCTACTGTCTTAAAGCAAAGACATAAGTCAGTACTTATATGTTTTGTGCTTTACTCACTCCCTCCTGATGATGCACAGTCATAGTCTAGATCGACAAGGGCGGAGCCGCCTGGGATCCGGGTAGACATCGCTAAGGTCAAGCCCCCCAGGACTCCCTAGCAGCAGCACATACCTGACAGTTGTTCCACGAATGTCCTGACTGCTTCCTGTGACTGATCTTACCACTCATCCATTTCTTCACACATTTAGTAAGTGATCATTTTTAGCTGGTAATATGTAAGAGATTAGAAGGTAAAGAGAAGATGACATAGGAGCTAAGCTAAGGATGTGACATATTGAGGTGAGTGAGACTCGTGATATAAAAAGACTATATATGAGGGTGGACATTCTTTTTGAAAGAAAATGTTTTAAAATGAAAGACAAAAGCATAAAGCAATCCATACACAAAAAGGAGTAATGGCTATATTATTAGGTCCCAAAGAAATTAAGGAATAGAGGGTGGACCACTTAATTAATATCCACAGAAGATACAATATTCATTTTTCTTTATATGCTATAAAAGGTAAAATCAAAATATATGGAACAAAGGCTACTAGAAGTATGAGAAAAATTGAACAAAATACAATTGTGGGTAGCACTACCAATTTATAGCTAATTAAAAAGATAGAAATTAGGACATCTATAGAGAATAAGAAGAATAGAATTAATAAAGTTGAGTTAATAGCTATAGTAGACTGAACTTAGCACCCTACAGGGAGATATTATACTCTGCATTCCAATAAACTGCTGAACATTTTTTAAAAGTCATTCAATACACTGGGTGTCTGCTACGTGCGAGGCACTCTTCTAGTTACTGTGGTATGGCAAAGAACAAAAGACAGAATTCTCTTCATCATGCGGATACATCCTGGGGTACCAAGTCACCAAGAAACCCTCAATAAATTCCAAAACAGAAACTGCACAGAACACATTTTCTATCCACTACATAATAGAGGACTAAATTAAATTAGACATAGTCAAACACAATCCTCACCGGTTCGTTCTTTTACATGTTTGTATCAGTTTTACCCAAAGTAGTTCTGAGAATTTGTTCTAAAAAAATAAATAGACATGGACATAACGATTTACTTACAAGGTTATTGATCAGGCATAAATTACATTAATGAAAGTCTGATAGGGATTGAGTTATAAATTTATGGAAACATTTGTAAAAAAAATTACAATGTCACAATGTATAACCATTTGAAACACAGATTTGAGGAGAAATAAGAAAATCCTTGAAAATAACAATAACAAAAACCCAAGATATAAACTTCTATATATAATCACAAAGGAATAAAACATCAAAATAAGAACCATAAATATTAGGGAACAGGAAGTGTCAAAATTACAAGTCCATTAAATAAATAAATACATTTTGTAAATTTTTGGGGGGAGGGGGGTTATCGCAGGGGTCAGCACATCCGGAGTGCAATGGATAAGCCTCGCCCTGGGAAAACCACCTTTGTGATCATGGTATCTCCCCTGCCAGGTAAGTATAAAATTAACAAAATTTTTTCTTGACATCATTCCATATCAGTAAAAA
>CAUYRT010100234.1:0-15033 GCA_963574885.1 Lepilemur ruficaudatus | reverse complement strand
GGGAGGTTATCTGGGGTGGATGTGTGTCTAACCAGGCTGCTGTGCCCGTCTCCTCATGTGTTCATGATCCCTGTCTTCTGCTGGAAGGCAAATGGTGGGGGAGCATCCTCACCGAGAGTAGACGGAGGCAAGATGGCAGGTGTGAGCTGAAAGGTGATAGGCTGGTTCCAGAGTGTAATTCCATGAACATTATCCAAGTCATAGCAGATAGGTGAGTAATGCCAGTGAACCACCCTCGTTTATTTCTC
Source organism: Lepilemur ruficaudatus (assembly GCA_963574885.1). Lineage (NCBI taxonomy): Eukaryota > Metazoa > Chordata > Mammalia > Primates > Lepilemuridae > Lepilemur > Lepilemur ruficaudatus. The sequence goes on along the minus strand of CAUYRT010100234.1, from coordinate 14,785 downwards.
AGTAAAAAGAAACCGATGTTAACAAGAGTTCTCTGAAGGACAATCAGTATACACACGAGGGGAAAAACACAAGTAAAAGAATGACCTATGCTACTGAATGTAATACTGAGAATAAACATCCATAGTGCACCTTTGGAGGCCCATGCTAGTTATGAGTTCATTCAGAAGACTTTATAGAAAGGGAAATTCGATGGAATAGTTTGGTTTTTTGAGCACCTTCTAAGTACAGTCACCTGCTGGGCCCTGGAGGCCCAGAGGTGAACAACTTGGGAGTCCAGACCTCAGGAAACATGTAGATTTTGAGATGATCTAAATAAAGATTTGTTGCACACTCTTCTAAATTCTTGCCTACATCCTTTACTACTCATTAAGTATTTTATAAATAAAATCTTGAAAACATTTTACTTTACCTCCTAAAAGTTGTTAGGTATAAAAGAATAGGTGGGATCTTTAGCTAAAAGAAATAATTTAATTTTTAAATCAAAATTCTACCAATGCAAATATTGAGCCTCTTTCATTTTTATTAATTTGACTTAAAGGATCTTAAAAAATGCATTGAGGTTCCACAACGTTTCAGTGTAATTATAATTTATGTTTCTTTCCTCCTTTAACCTTTATCTGTTAGGCTTCCTTTTCACCCTTTATTTTCATTTTACCTCATAGCAGAGTTACAAGCCATCACCTTTCTCAGTAACAGGGTCTGTGATAGTCAATAATTATGTGATTTTTAAAAATGATAAGTTCTTCTAATTGCTTTAGCTAATAAAATGGCATAGAACTGATAAGTCTGAATAATGCTACTTAATTGCTTTTGCTAAAGATAGAGTTGGCTGACATTAGTTATCATCTTTTAACTTTGAAGAAGCAATACATGTATTAGAGAAAATGACTACACATCCTTGGGGAAAATGGTGCTTGGATTCTCTCCTTTTTGGTAGGAAAAAAATATAAAAGAATCTTAGAGAGAACGCCATTGTATAATTCCATAGTTTCAAAAGAAGTTATTCTTTTCTGAAAAACAATAAAGCACAGCAACAAAAGAAAAAAATAGATAAGTTAGATATGATCAAAATTTAAAATAATTTTTTGTACTTTGTACCATCAAAGAAGGGAAAAGACAACCTACAGAATGGGAGAAAATTTCTGTAAATCATATATCTGATAAAGGACTTTCATCCAGAATATATACAGAACACTCACAACTCAACAATAGAAAGGTATAGTATGTAAAGTACTCAAAAAGCAGCTGTTTCAAAATAAAACAATGATCTGCTATTAAAATTTTTTAATCTTTATTTCTGTGTTTCAGAGTCTCTTTGGAGCTTGCTAAGGTAACAAATGCTCTTTTAACAAGATGGGTTAAAAGAGATAGTTTTACTATTTCTGCTATATTATATATTTTCATCCTTTGATTTCTCCTAAGTAGCCAAATTTAACCAATTCCATTTTAACTACTTTATGATAAGCTCCATATAAAGTAATCATAATTTTAAGATGACACCTTTTTACATGCCATCTGAGTATTTAACGTGAATGCTTAATCTGTTTGGTTTGTAGACGTTCTGGGAAGAAGTTCAATTTGAACCCGCCCAAATTCTCCCCATCTGCTCTGCCACTCCCTGTTCCAGCTTCTATTATCTTTTACCTGTGTGTAATAGCCTCCTAACAGAGCCCCACGTCCTCTCTGACCTCATTCCAAGTGATTCTCCACACTGAAGCTAGAATTTTTTCAAAATGCAAATAGAATTATATCATCCCCCCAAACTCTTCAATGCCTCGTGATTGTTCTTAAGATAAAAACGAAAGTCTTCTGGAGGCTCACCTGGCTCTGCAGGTTTGGGCCTTGCCAGCCCTATTGCACACTCTTCTCCTCCCTGCTCATCCACTCCAGCCACCTGGCTTCTTTGTTTTCCCAGGAAATGCACACTCTTGCCGTGGAGCTGCCTTGGGTACAGCTCCCTGCTCCTGGCATCCTGTTCCTCACCCCACCTCTCCTAGGTGTGTGTCAACTCTCAGAGTTTGGTTTCTTGGCACTACATTCCTTTCTGCCACAGTCTTTGTCTTGATTTGTGATTACACATGAATTACTGAATGGAGAGCAGGTGGTCTGGGGCAGAGACTACACTCCACCCATTGTACCACACCACCTCCTCAGTACATCAGAATATGCCCCAAACAAGAGAAGATGATGGTGGTGACTGACCTGGGGTAGGGAGAACGGGAAGGTTCCTCAGAGGAGATGACATTTTAGTAGAGTTCTGGAGGGTGGTTTGGCTGAACAGAGAATGGGAGTGAGGGAACACGGGCCAAGACACACAGGCCCAGAAAACATTGTGTTTAGAGAAAAGCAAGAGTTCAACGTGGCTGCCACCTGGACGTTGGGGCAAGGGGTGAATGCTGGGGGAGCTGAGAAACCAAGCAGAGCTGCAGTTGGAAGCTGAGGTTAGTCCCACATTGCAAAAAGCCTTTGGGACAATAGATAGTCACTGAGTCTTTCCAATAGGAAAATGATTTGAATAGGCCTCTGTGTTGGGAGGATGACTTTGGGAGAAGGGTAGAGGACAGATCAAAAGGAAAGATCCTCAAAGCAGGGTGTCTAGTCCCAGCAGGAGAACAATTCAGAACCAGGAGGCCCCAGTGTAGGGTTACTGGTGGCCATGGGAGGCACGAGCTGTCCAGGTCTGGCTGTTTAAGAATTAAGTGAATCTAGCTTCAGAGAGCAGGCCAGATTTCTGGGCAAAAGTCCAAGTGCCTTTTAGTCATCCTATGAATAAAAGAAGGGAAAATGTCTTCTTGTTAGGTTTTGAGAAATGTCTATCTTGCTTCTAAAGAGGGTTCTATTTGCAGATAAGGGCTAAATCATACAACTCAATTCCCTTTGTCATCTTGTCTTTCTTTTTAAGAACACTGGAAGACAAAGTGACAGAACTAATCAGTATTAAAATTATACAAAGTTTCTTTTATAAGTCATCCTGTTGGTGGTCATTATAATGATGACCTAACATATATGTGTGTGTGTGTTTGTGTGTGTACTTCATATATGTAGATAATTAGTGTGAAAAGTCTCAAATCACAAGATAAAGCATGAAATGTTTTATCCCTTAATAATTGTCTCCAACAGGCTTTGTTTAATCTACCTTGCCCACTGGGTAGAAGGCACTGCTAAGTTCAAATTAGTATAATTCCATACTTTTAATCATTTCAATTATTAAAACAATCTATTCTAAGATACTAAAACTCAGTTAGTTTACAACTTTTTACTTTGTTTTCCAAACACAGGCTGGTTTTAAGCCAGAGCTGGTGAGTGGTCTCTTGTTTTCCATTTCTCAATCCCTTCTTTTGCTTCTCTGGTGTTGGGGAAGAAAGAAAGAAAAGGGATGGTGGACACCATTTATTTAACTCATGGTCTATAGGCTGATTGTGGATTAGTCCACAAAAGCTTCACTGAAGAGGGACTCAGCTCCAAGAAATTTCTCTGGGTTTTGGAGGCTGCTTGTAGAACTCAGCCATATGTTTTCTTTGATGTCCAAATTGGCCTCCCACCATACTCCTCTGCTACACTCAATTCTCTGAGGCAAGTTTTGGTGGTCTTCATCAAATTTACCCCATTTGGTCCAATTGTGAAGATAAGAACTGAGAAGTAACAAGATGGTCCGGAATCCCTCTATAACAGGGTTGTACCCCAGGACCATCTTGGCCCGAGATCTTCCCTTCTCTTCCGTAGCACCAGGGCAGGAGATGTAAGCCCTATTGAGTAAACTTTTAATCAAATAACAAAATGCTAGGTCCCCTTTTTGCAGATACAAATGGACATTAGAAATAATGATTATGGGGACCCCTCTCTCCTGGCACTGGGTAAGGACATACCCTCACCCTTCTGGGAGGGAAGAGAAGTCTCACTTCATGAGCCATCGTATGTTGCCACATTCGTGGTAATCGTCTTATAACTTTCATGGTAAAGCTGTCAAACTGGATTAGCATCCCTCACCTCAAGGCATGTGGTAATCTCAAGCAGAGATTGGGGTCTTTTATGAAGTAGATCCTGCAGAATTTAGTAACTGTATTCATGATGGGAAGCATCTCCATTGCAGCCCTGCTATTTTCAGTGACCTCAGGGGAGCAGAGAAAGGTCTGAATCAAGGTCTCATGCCATCTGTAGATCTGCCCACTCCCACTGCTTTCTTTAGAGATGCCATTTCTCTATCCAAATTGCTCTTGGGAACAGGTGGATTACTCAGTCTTCTAGGACTAGAGTGTGGTCTTGTTCCATCTGTTAGTCCTTCTCTCTTGTATTTTAAGCTACCATCTTTCCGACAGCTGATCATACACTCAATTCACTTTCAGCTTAAAAAGGAGACAAAAGGAAAAAGAGAACGTCCCTTTAGTGACGCTGCATCTCCTTCTACCTGCTTTGTTATTTCATTCCCTGCACAGCAAAGTTCCTAGAAATAATAATCTGTACTTTACTTTCTTCTCACTCACTTCAAAGAAAATTGTTTTCTTCTTTAATATGGTCTTTTACTCTTTAATGTATTTTTCCAGCTATATTCAGAAATATGACGTCATTGTGAAGTTTTGAAAAATATAGAAAAACAGGATGAAAGTGAAAATTTCCCAGAATTCTATCACTTATAGATAAGCACTTTTTACTCTTTTCTACTTGTTTCTTTGTTGTTGTTGTTGATCTTCCAGGAGTTTCCCTTTTCAGGAAGTCTCTCTTTGAACCATTCCTTCTGTGCTCCGGCTTGACCCAGCCCACGTTGTACCTATACACACTCTGAGCTCACCTAGTCTTCTGACTCTCCCACTGGTTCGTAAGCTTGTTTAGGGGAGAAACCACATTTAGCTTACCTTTGTATGCCTGCCATTTAACAAAATGTCTGAAACACAACAAATGCCTAAATTTCCAATATGTCAAAGATATACTGAGCTATACAATACATTAAAAAATGTATTCATTCTGAGGTGCTAGGGCAAGAAGTATAACAGTGATCAATTGGTGGTGGCTTTCTGAGACAGTTGTGTTGAGAGCCATTAGTGCAGGTCTTTGAGAGTGATCAGTGGTCTCTGAGCCCAGGAGAGTGGAAGATGTCAAATAGCATCAAAGTAGAACTGAATACTATTCTTAAAGATATGCCATTTTATTATTTTCCAGTGGATACTATTATTGTAGATAGGGAAAGTGTGGCTAGCAGAGGACTTCCTTTAATAGTTAGAGGAACTATTTGTTCTTAGCTTCTAACAGGGTTGGTCTTTGCACAGATGGCAACTGGATTGCATAGCAGTGGGTGTTTAGATGTTCGCTCGATCACTTAGCACTCCCTTGGGAACCTTATGTATACTGTTCCTTCACAGATATTTCTTTTGTAAATAGCAGAAAGGTCAGTACTGGTTCAGCTCCTTCTTAAATTATGGAAAATTCTAAATAGATAAAGTCAGAATTAATGAAGTTTATTATATGTCATTTGTTTATAGAATTTTGTCTCCTTTTGATTTGTCCAACAGTTGTCTCTGTGCTTGGTGCTTGCTTTTTTGTAAATGCCTGTATTAGCGTTGCCTGTGGTGTAGTGAAAACACCTAGTGGTCATGAACATTATCATTGTAACTTTATACACTGTCATAATTCTCAGCTGCAATTGATTATCCCCAGCAGGGAACATTTGTCAATGTGGAGAAATTTTGATGTCACAACCAGGGGGCTAGAGAGCTGTTATTGGCCTCTGGTAGGTAGAGGCTGGAGATGTACTAAATACCCTACAATGGACAGGGTGGCCCCCAACAACAAAGCATTATCCCACCCAAATGTCAACCCTGCTAAGGTTGAGAAACTCTGTAGTAAAGGTGCAGGATCATTTATAGGAGGCACTACAAGAATCCTGAAATATACAAATGTATCTAAAATTAAGGGTTTTTTTTTTTTCTGATTAGTATTACAGGTTAACAGACTGCAACTCCATATATAGAGATATTTCTTGCCAGTAGCACTTCTTGAGGATTGTTCCAAAGACTCAGATTTTGTCCTGTTGCTTTATGGGTTTGCAGTATGTTTCTCAGCCATTCTGGTGGGCTCATCCACATGAAGCTACATTTTTAAATTAAATTACTGGCCATCGAAGGTTTGTCTTATGTTGTGCTACTCATATTTGTTGAGAATTTTTGGTAAGTATCAAATTGACCATTTCCAGTGAAACCAAAGAAGACAGAATAGTTATTTGTTTATGCCTATTTTTTTCTTTAGCAGGTCCAAGTCACAGAACAAGTAGAATTATGTTTCTGAAAGTGTGATTCAAAGACTCCTTGCTCAGAATCACCACAAATCCCAGTAACAGCAGAATTGCTGTTTTACCTGAAATGTACTGAGTCTGAATCTTCAGGGTAAGGCCAGGGAATCTGTGTATTCTAAAAGATGTCAAATGATTCAAAGCAGTCTCACATTTGAGAACCGCTGGAGTACAATATATAAGATGTGTCAAAGAGTAGCAGGCAGAGCTGCGGTCCTGTGGTTTTATTTTGTGGATCAGGCAGTCTGTGAACCTGGATTAGAATGGATAGATCCCTAGAGCGCTTTGGTTTAGCATTTTCTTTTATTTTGCCCTGAAAAGGGCTTCAAATATTCTGCACCTGATATAGTTCCACTTTCAATAAAGGAACCCACTGTTTGAGCCCTTGGTAAAGCTATTAGAATGGAACAGCTGTGGACAAAGGCAAGACGATTCTATATTTAGAATGTTTTGTTGAGCTGAGTCTATGACAAATCCATTTTTGTTCCTCTTAGAATTGCCTGAGTTTGTAAAGCAGAGAACAGTTTACAATATACTAGCTCTTCAAGCTGGGTAACATTTAAGGTTATTTATGTGTCTCTTAGGAAGGATGATATATCTAAAAGCACGTTTCCTTCTTCACACATCAATTTTTAAGTTAAAATAACATCACACCTTCGGTTCTTATTTTATGAGTTGGTACACCTTTCCAAGTGCCAGTGTAAAGTCTACTGATGCTAATTGCTGATAGGAATTACATGTTTTGAGGGAAGAATAGGAAGGGAGGAAGCAAATTAATTCAAATCTAATTTGCATTCCCTTGCCAAGTTTGAATTGGGACCAATTTGCAAACTGAATTATCTTTCTAGCCTTGATAGAGTTTATAATAATGCTGAAAGTTTCTTAACTCATGGCAGTGCTTTTTTAATAAAGACACATTCACAGCTGCAGTCTTGGTGCCTTGTAACATATTGCTAATAATTGGGCTAATAAGATTTTAAAGTTAATTAAAAGGAGAGGAAAACCCATAAAGTCTGATGCAGCTCAAACTGGTTGGTGTGCAACAGGCTGACCGAGCAAAACTGCAAAGAGAGAAGGATAAAACTTATGTTCAGTGATTTATTAATGATGATCTTTTTTTTTTGTAAAGTTAGCACTTTTGCATTTCTCTTAAAACAATTGATAACCATTTAACAAGAATTATTCCATGCCCATTATCTTCTTTCTTCTTATAGAATTTTCTAAGATAGCCAAGGAGGTGACTCTTAGGTAACTCTTCATTTTGTAAAATTGATGGTCCATAGGAATCTGGGGTGCATCCAACATCACTGCATAGGCCAGAGGGAACTTGAGTGCTCTAGCCTGGCTCTCATGGTCCAGTTGCAATGCTCACAGAATCTCCTAACACCAGGACTCCTGGACCAACAGGTGAACATTAATGTGATGCCTGTCTGATTTTTCAAAGTTTCTCCAAGCTTCTCCATTACAAGCCTGCCTTCTTGCATTCCTGTGTGTCCTTTTTCAAAGAAGAGTTCTTCCTGCAGCTTTGTACAGAGTAGGAACTTGGGTCATCCTGGTGAGCTATGGTGCAGGCATTGCATAGCATAAGGAGGGTTAGGGTCATTGCAATGCTTGCTGATTTCAATGAAAGCATCTGGAAGTGGGATAACAGAAGGGACAAATCCCAACTGTAGAGCTATCTATCCATTTGCAAGTAGTAAAATTCTGGTGACTCTCTCTGGTGTTTGAGCTAATTTGAATGGCTACTAGGTTTACAATCCCTCAGAATATTATCTTCCAGCCTGGTATAACCCAAGATACAATTTGGGATTCTGAAGTTCTTTTTATTTTGGATATTCTAGATAATTGTTCTGAGCACTACTCCCACACATAATATGCACATAATATGCACTCCCATAATATGCACTAGATTCAGTTCCGATCATTTCTAATTTTGACATCCTTCTTTGGTAACTGATACCATCAAAAGAAGCATGCACATGATATTCCACTATGAACTTAATTGAATTTAGGTCACCTACATTTTGAAATCCTATCTTTATCCCTTCTCCCTGTCTTCATTCTGTGATCACGAAATTGTTAGTGAATCAATAAAGACATTTGCATGGTAATCCATATCTATTTCTTACTTATTGTGCACATATTCTATTTCCTAGCATTGGATTCTAACTTGGTCAGATTATGCCACAATTCTAGGGACAAATCAATTGTGGCAGAAGCAGCTAATTTTCTCTCAATGACCATTCTCCCCTTCTTTAGAAATATTTGTGACACAACCTCTAATTTTAACTTGACTTAGGGCTGCTTGGAATGAAACCTCTACAGCTAAGGATTGCTGTGGGACTAAGTTATGACCATTATGGTGGAAGCTGGAGCTGGCTGTTCAACTTCTGGAAAGTGTCTTTAAAGGGAGGTGCGTCCTTTCTCCTCTCATTTTCTTCTTCCCACCAGCTGAAATGTGAATGTGATGGCTGGAGCTGGAGCAACCGTCTTAGATGGAGGAAAACTAGGGAATGGAATCATGGACTGAGGAGCAGCAAGGGAGAAGGAGCCTGGGTCCCTGACACTGCAGAGTGCCATACTGGCTGTGGACCATCCTCTGCCAACTTTTTTTTTTTTGAAAGAAAGAAAGAAATGTTATTTATTTTGAGTTTTTTGTTACTGCCAAATAAAGAATACTAAGTAATTCATGAGTGTTCCCCAATTCTCAAAAATCCCTTCACAAACCTGATCTTTACTGCTTGGGATTCTTTCAAAAGACCTACAACCCATTGTCTCACAGTTTGTTAAAAGAATTAGTGTTGCAGGAGTCCCTGAGGCATTATAGTAGAATGACTAAATGTTTACTAAAGGGTGAATGACTAACCTCAGATGCATGTCAGAGACTATGTTCAATACAAAGCTTCCCTTATTGCAACCTTCTTCCTTAGACCTGAGGCTAGGAGGAAAACGGATCAGAGATCTACTTTTCCTAGAGATGAAGGGTATGGAGAACAAGTGCTAAAGTGCCCAAATCTTTTTCCGTTTTGGTCAAATCACATAGAGTTCTGCTATTACTCAATGAATTTCAGATAGTTATTGAGTGTATATCTTATTCAAACATCCCCACAGGGCTCTGTACAGGGAAATAAGACAGGACACCCACTTTCAAGGAAGTAAAACTCTTGTTAGAGAATGTCTTAGCTTGGGTTTCCAAGAAGCAGTCCCCAAGATAAAGATTTAGACACTAATAGTGTATTTCTGAGATGACCTCAGGAAACATGGGGAGGAAAATATCTTAGTTTATTCCTGCTACTACAACAAATGCCACCAACTGGGTAATTTATCAATAACCAATTTATTTCTCACAGTTCTGGAGGCTGGGAAGTCCAGGGTCAAGGCCCTGGCTGATTTGGTGTCTGCTGAAGGCTTGCTTTCTGCTTCCGAGATGTTGCCTTGCTGTTCCATCATCTGGAGGGCACAAATGTTGTATCCTCATGTGGTGGAAGGGACAGAAAGGCAAAAAGGACTAAGGCATTCCCTTCAATTTCTATTTTTTTTGGAGACAGGGTGTTGCTTTGTCATGGCTCACTACAGCCTTGAACTTCTGAGCTCAAGTGATCTTCTTGCCCGAACCTCCTGAATAGCTGCGACTACAGGGGTGTGTGCCACCATGCCTGGCTAATTTTTATTTCTTATTTTAAATTATTTATTTATTTATTTATGTTTTTAGAGATGTGGTCTCATATGTTGCCCAGTCCAGTTTTGAACTCCTGGCCTCAAGTGATCTTCCTGCCCCAGCCTCCCAAATCATCAACTTCTTTTATAAGATCATTAATCCTATTCACAAGAGCTCCACCCTCAAGACTTAATCACCCACTAAAAGCCCCACCTTTTAATACTATCACGTTGGTGGCTAAGTTTCAACATGTACATTTAGGGGGACATTCAGACCACAGTAGAAGGGAAGTAATGAACTAACAAAACAGTTCACCATTCTGGGCAACTAGTGGGTCAATCATGTTGAGGATCTTCTGAAGGGCTATGTGAAGCACACCTCACACTGTCAGGGTAAGGAAGTTGGGATATCAATCTATCAACGCTTATCTTTCATTGATTGAAGTTTGCTTCTGAGGGTGTTAACTCATTGACATTTCTGGCCTGTCCTGTGCATGGGCTGTGCTTGTGATGAGAAACCATTAGCGTCCAGGACCTGCCCTGTCAAGCTGAAAGGGACCTCTGGAGTCAGCCAAAGGGCTGTGAAGAAGGCACCACCAACATTTGAATCAGTGCATCCCTTGCACTGTTCAGATACACTCCCACATTTGGTCAGCTTTGTCCTATCTGCTACGTGCAGAGATAGCTGCCCACACAAGGCCACATGACAAACACTTGGTACCAGTATAATCGTAGAATCTTTAAGAAAGGGCAGATCACTGTGGGCCATAGTGGTGAAGGAAGGGTCCATATTAGAGATGAAAATCACGTGAGCCTTGCAGGCTTTGAGAAAGAATTCAAATAAGAGGAGAGAAGAGGAAGGAATGGATGCCAGGAGTGAGGCACACCACAGACAAGGGCTTAGTTGTGAAAATGCGAAAGGTCCAATCTGGGAGTTGGTGGCAGAAATCAAAGGTCTAGAGTGGGAGGTAAAGTTGAAAAAGTATTAAGGGATGTTTTTTCAGGGTCATTATAGTTAAGACTAAGTGTTTTGGCTTGACTTCCTGCCAAGACATTCCTTCCTATTTAATGGGACTAACTTCATATATAATTAAAATTTCTAGTCCCAATTTAATGGAAAATATTACATGCTCTTACAGGGTAATTTTAAAACAACTGTTCTCAACCTTTTAAATTCTATCATGGTAGACATAAAAAATGATGTTAGCATGCAGCACACACTTCATAGGTAGGATATTTCTAATTTCCTTATGTTAACGCCACTTTTTTTTCTCTGTAGCTCAAAGATGTATATCGGAATGCAAGTATACAACAATAAGGACATTATCATGATTGAAATAGTATAATTAATTAAAAAGAAAATAATTTGCAAATGTTGGTCTTTTAATGTTTGTGGAATAACAAATTATTTGTGATATACTTCAAAACTGGTTGTGCCATAGCAGTGTCTCTAACAGATGGCTGACAGCTATTGCTTTAAAGCCAAGGTTGCAAGCGGGTGACCTGTAGGCAGAAGCCACAGGCAGATTTGTGGTTGTCCCACAGTGTTGGCCTCAAAGAGTGGGGGTAGGGAGGAAGTCCCTTTAACACTGAGACAAAGCATAGCATACTCACTCCATAGAAGCAGGCATCAAAATCTTGGAGTTTAGTCAACTATGCTGTCAATATCCTTTTACCCCGACATTCCTACATGGAAACTGGCAAAAGCTGAGGAGCTGTTGCCCCACCAGAAAGACCTGCTTTCTCCAGTTTTCTCCTCCAGGCCTTCTTCTGGTTTTCGGTTTTCGCTTTACTCTAATGGTCTGTAGGCATTTGAAATGCCACCTTTATGGCACAAAAGGAACATTTGGCTGCTGGAGGCTGCCGAGGCCAGCTGGCGCTTGGCCTCGAAGTCTTGGAGATCTACTCCTTTAGTCAATTGCTAGCTGATCTTTATTAGGGCTTCTCTAACTGCCATAGTCTTTGTATTTTAGTGAAGACTAATAAATTTATACTCTAGTTGGAAGAGTTTGACAATAAGCGTATAGATATTTCATGTGCCAAATGGTGAAAGTACCAGGAAGAAAACAAAGCAGATTAAGAGGAGGGCAGGGAGGTGGACTGTTTCCTCGAGGATGAGAGAAGGCCTTTCTGATTTCTGAAAGGGTGACGAACCAGAGTCAGGGAGGGTCGAGGGACAAAGGCTTGCAGAGATTTCAGCAAAAAGTGTCTCAAGTAGGAGTAAGTGCAGAGTCCTGAATTGGGAGTGTGCTTGGCTTTTAAAATTTTTTTATTTTTTATTTTTGTTTTATTTTTTTAGAATTATCATGGCCAGTATGGGTGGAGCTCAGTGAAAAGTTAATAGGAGATTAGACTGGAAAATTGGCTGGGGGTTAGATCATGCAGTGCTTGTAGGCAAGAATAATGATTTTGGATCGATTCTAAGTGGTTTGGGTTTTGAGCAGCGGAGTGACATAATTTGAATGATTATTTAAAAGGATTACTCAGACTTCTATAGGGGGAACAGTCTGGAGTAGGGCGAGAGTGGACATGAGACCAATATGAAAGCTAATGCAATATGACGGCTTGGATTAGGCTGATAGCGATGGAAGTGGTGAAAAGTGGAAGATTCAAGAGAGAGGAAGAGCTGATAGGTTGCTGATGTGAGTGTGATATAAAGAGAAGCACCAAGGATGACTTCCAGTTTATTGCTAGACTCTAAGATAGGGAAGACTGCAGGTGGAGAAGTTTTAGGGGTGTGGGCAGTGCAGAAAACAATGCGATTGGTTTTAGATACATTCACTTTGAAATTTCCATTGAACTTCCAAGTGGAGATGTTAAATTTGATGTATGAATCTGGTGGTCAGGGGAGAGTCTGGGGAGCTTTAAACATATTTATAACCCATGGGACAGAACAAGTTTATTTTTGAAGTGAGTGTGCATAGAGAAGAGGTCCAAACACCCTCCTGGAGTGCTTCAGTGGCTAGGGAAAGGTTGGAGTTCAGCAAAGCAGATGAGAATTGAGAATGCACAAGTCAGTGAGTGCAGAGAGAGTGTGTCTTAGAGACTGAATGAAGAAAGCTTATCAGGTAAGCGAGGACAATCTATTATGACAAATAGGGCTGAGATGGGGAGGTAGGTGAGCACTGAGAATTGATTGTTGGGTTTGAATCTTTGCTGGATTGGACAAGAGCAGATCCAGTGAATGAGGGCAGCCAAATTGGAGAGGAGAGATGAGAATGGGAGGGGAGGATGTGGGTGCAGTGAGTATGGACCTCTCTATAATAGGGGACACAGAAATGGGAGACAAGAGATGGCCATATGCTCATGACTTCAGTTCTTCTCCTTCCTTATGTTCTCTTGTGGACCCTAACATGTGTCAGGGGAAAGACAGCATAATGTCCCCTGTGTGTCACACATCTGCTTCCACCGTTGCCTTTCTTCTGCTGGTTGTCGGTCTTGCACTTCTGAATGTAGGTTGATGTCCCTGTTCTCTGTACTTTGCTTTGGTGCTGACTCTACTAGCCTACTTGTGTCACTCACATACTAGCACTGACCCAGTGACATGTCTTGAGCATCTGTTGCTGTCTGCCTGCCATTGCTGCCTCGAGCTTTTCATCAGCCTGTCCCACATGGCACGATTGTGCTCTTAGGCTGTGGGAAAATGACTTTCTCATCTCACATTCCATTCTTATGTGCCATATCTCATGTCATGCTGTCAGGCATTGCGTGGAGGGGAAAGGGACAATAGAAAGTAAAGTGGGTCCCCTTGCACATTAGAAACTGTCATTGGATACAGGTTGGGGCTGTTGTCTACTCCTGGCAACAAGCTGGCATGTTAAGTCCTGGCCCCATCAAAGCCAGCCCCCCTGGGTAGAGTTGAACACTTTCTTGTTAGCTTTTGTAAATTTAGCAAATCAAATCAATTTTAAAATGTCAGTTAAAATGCTTGTGTTTTGAGGTAAACAATTTTTGTCTCTTGTTGAATTCATCAGGGACCCTGAGTCCTTTTCATTTGGTTGCGTAAGTATTTGATTTCTGAATGGGAGAAAACATGCATATATGTGAAATTATCTTGGGCTGGATCACTCAACGTGCTTGTCTTGGTGCTCCATCCCTAGTTTTTAACCCTGCCTGTCCATGGAAAAGAGTCCACTATGCAAGAATTTCAGAAGAGATACTCCCAGTTCTCTAGGAGAACTGGATACTCCCAGTTCTCTTGGAACTGAGGCAGTTCCAAGTCAAAAACAGGAAACAGAGAGGACTTTCTCCATTCTCCACCCGGATCAGACCCACAAGAGTAATTTACTCTCAAAACTGGGTAGGTCCTTACGTAGAGGTTAATCGGTACATTAGTAAGGGGAGCGTTTTCAGTTCTCTTAGGGAGCATTGGTAAAACTCTTCATTGTGGCTCTTACTCAACTCACTGAACCCTGGATTTGAAGGTGGGGGAAGTTTTACCTGTTACCCTTTTACTGTGATTTATAGTCTATCTCTTAGGTCTCCTTGCTTTGAGGGTTCTTTTTCATCATTAAAATTTTGCCCCACGTAGGGGTGCAGTCAGTTCCTTCTGCAAGAAGCACCAGGCCCCAGTCAGAATGGGTTCCACTTGTACTCGCCATCAGATTGGTATTGACTGATTAACACTATGGTGCTCAAAGGGTGGAAGTGAACACTGGGGAATTGGGGGGTGGGGGGTAGACCCAAGGCTGAGCGACGTGGGGGGACACTGTGGAGGGGTGGGATATGCTCGAAAAGTAGTTGGGGAGCGGAATTAGGGGTCTCAATAGGGGAAAGGAATTCCTCAAAAACTGATTCATGTGATTAACTGTACACCTCGGTAAATTCACTGAAAATCATTTAATTGT
>CAUYRT010100231.1:0-16580 GCA_963574885.1 Lepilemur ruficaudatus | reverse complement strand
TACCAATCCATGAACAAGGTAGATTTTTCCATCTTTTTACATGACTTCTTATAGTAGGCATCTAGGACATCTCCTGATCAAAATATGGATTTAGACTTGTTCCCGATTTCTATGGTATCATCTCTTCTCCTTTTGGGTTTTTGAATTTTTTTTTTTTTGCTAATAATTGTATCATCTGCTTATTATTCTTGAAAAAATTAGATTGCATCATTTGTCCATAGGGTGAGATGACTATTTCATTATATGTTCCCAATATTTATATTTTCTATAAATCAGTTGTAGTTTTTATAGACATGGTATGAGTTCTAATCCAGATAACCAATTACATTATTATATCTATTGGGTTGTTATATTACCACTGATAGAGAAGTTTCATTTCTATACTTCTATAATAGTGATAATTTCAGAGACAGTGTTACTCTTACCAGATTACAATACACACATGGGTATCTAATGCCAGATGACACCTTACTGGTCAGAGGACAAAATAATTAAGTTCTAAGGGGCTAAAAAAAAAACAGGTTGAAGAATATTTTCCAACAAAGGCAAGATTGGCTAAGAAAACCAAAAAAGGAATACCAATTGAATTATGTGTAAGAAAAACAGAAATTTCAAATGTTGGGAAAAACAGGTAACAATATCAAATCTTTGTTAGGATTGAAGTCTCATGTATGTAGAATAAAAGTCTGAAACATGGTGAAGATGAGATTCTGAAGTTAGGGCAAGTTAGAAATAAATGAAAACATTCTGGCTGATTTTGGGAAGTTTAAAATTTCCTCAGACTTGCTTATGAATTTATGGTGTCTGTAAGGTTGTTATGAAGGGCCAGAGGTTCTGGGGATGCCACCTTACCCACATATAAATTGTTATAAAATGTTTATTGTTTCAGGAAATGCAATATCACTCAGTGCACTTCTCAATGAAATATTTTTATGTAATTCAAACAAATCTATTAACCAATCTTTTAAGTAGTTTCACAATACAGTTTTATTATAAACTAACATATGATTCTCCATGAACATTTGAAATATGAAGTTATACAAAAGAAAAAAAATTGACCCATAGTTACAGTTAATCACTCCAAAACAAAAATTGTTAATCCCTTTCATTCCCTTTTCCTGTATTCTTGCTGTGCATATCATTTTTACATAATTGTAATCAACTGGCTTATATAAAATGAAATATGCTGATTAAACTAATCTTTTCTTTCTGATTATAGATAAATATTTGCTTGTTGTAACTAATTTTAAAAATGTAGAAACAAGTGTAATAAAATAAATCACCCAGAGCCTCTCAACCTGAAAATCACAACTATTGCTATTTTGGTGTTTTAGATGGTTTTATTATTATTTGCCATTTGAAAAATCAATAATTCTAGTAATTCAATATAAACACCATTGATATAAAATAGTCTTAATATTTACTATGAAGAAATAAGCATAATAATTTCTGAATGTGTGGAGGGACCTTATTTTAAATGAAATCTATCAAAAGAAGTTCCAACAGTTTTGTGATTTTAGCTATTGTTATTGCAAGATATATAATAATAGCATTTAATACTGATTTAGGAGGTCATCAACAAATCAAGAGAACCTATGAAATTTGTGAAAGGAATAATGAATCTCAAGAAACCATTTTCTGTTACATGAAGAGATGAGGAAGAAAAGAAGCAGTTGAGTCAGGCACTGCATTTATACCTTTTGTTTTGGGTCATTAGAATCTGTATGAGACAATTACAAAATCCAAATGAATAGCTAAGTTTGATATCCCAGTTGATTAAGGAACAACCACCACTTATATTAAATGCTATAAATTAGAATATATTGCTAATCCCATAATTTTATTTAACCTGCTAATATATAAATCTAATTATAGAGAATAATATATTAAATCATCCACAGGAGATTGCTCTCATGAATAGGCTAATGAGGGATGTTAGAAAGATTGAAGAAGCACTGAACTAGATACAGTAATTCACAGAACTAAAACTTATCAAAACTAAATGTTTAGCTGTTCTTCCAAAATTAAATAATGTGAGAAATTACCACCATAAAAATGACTCAAACACACATAAAAACATCATCAAGCATGCATTGCACTTTATAATATCTGAAAAGTTAGTGTTCCATTTGATTTATTGAACCTTACAATTTAAAAGCTAGAAGAAGGCTTCTAGGTCATTTAGTTCAGTGACTTTAAACTATCCTCAGTGAAGTACAAAGATTTCATCAAGGAGACATCAGAATATGATATTGATATTCACTGATGGTTGTGAATTTTCTGTTCCCACTTGAACCAAGCATATTTATTTTCTATCTCATATATATTGGACTTTTGCATGGAATTTTATTTGAAAAAATAGAAAAGTTTTAGCTGTCTTAAAAAGGAGATAAAAAATTCAAATATCGGTTGGCAATATGTAGGTGGTTTTATATCTGGGTTCTCTGTTCTGTTCCATTGGCCCATGTCTCTGTTTTTGTGCCAATACTATGTTGTTTTGGTTACTATAACCTTGTAGTATAGCTTAAAGTCTGGTAAAGTGATGCTTCTCAATTTGTTCCTTTTGCTTAAGGTTGCTTTGGCTATTCAGGCTCTTTTCTGGTTGTAAACAAAGCATAGAGATTTTTTTTAGATCTGTGAAAAGATGGTGTTAGTTTGATAGGGATTGCATTGAATCTATAAATCACTGTGCGCAGTATAGACATTTTAACAATGTTGATTCTGCTGATTCATGAGTATGATTTGGTCACTTTTATATCACTTTTTATATCACTTTTATTGGTAGGTGATCTTTAGCTAAGGATTATAGCTGAAATTGCCTGGTTTTAAAGAATCCGTGCAAGCTCAGTAGAACAGGTCATTCTGAATATTCTGCTTTTATGGAGAGTACAAAATATAGACTGTGTACCTTATGTACATTGTCATCTCCATCTCCTAAATACTGGATGCCCAACAATGTAATTGTCTGTCAGTGGATGTATTTAAACATGCCATAGGAATCTTTTTTGAGTATCCAGTCTCTTACAATCACAGCACTAGTTACTAATAATAGGTCAGAAAATATTAAAATAAGTGTTGCAAATCCAAGCAAGCAGACACCCATGATTAAGTAAGTTCTCAAGAAAAGGAAAAAATAGGAACCTCTGGACTATCTGTAGAATTATCTTATTTTTAGATTAGTGTATGTGTGTGGGGGGGATGAACTATCTCAAACTCTGTTTTCAGCCCCAGACATAATCACTCTCCCTGTCACCATGAAGCGTCTTTCTCTAAGCAGCACAATAGGGATAAAAAAAAAAAAAAAACATTTCAGTCTCAATTTAAATTTAATTCCCCATTGGAACTTGAAATGAGGCTATAATGAACTTGAACTTGCAACAGTGATTATCTCATACGTGCATGTAAAAGTGTTCACATATAGTAGTGGTGTTCCCAGATTTTATTCTGAAGGCCACTCAGTTCTTCAGAAACAGATGAAAACAGGGCATATGGGTGAGCATATTATTACATTGAGCATGGGGCAGCCAGTCGGTAATTTTTTTATTTTTTACTTAACAGTATAAAGTAAGAGCCACATATAGCATAATCAAAGAATTTTCAAGTGACCTGTATAAAAATATTTCCATCAGAAATTTCTAAATTAATTCATAAAACATCAGCAAAGAAAAAATTTGCATTATGCAAAGAAAATGCATGATGGTGAGTGTTGATTAGAATTATAAAATATTTCAAAGAAACCAAGCAGATCTCATCAGCATCCTAAGAACTCCCTAAAACCATTTGGGCTTTTAGGGAGATGTATTCATTCCTTTAGCTGTCCTGTTTTACTGCTAAAATACTAAATTATATTCTGTGGACATGAATGATGATTGTGCCTACTTATGCATTTTATAGGCCAGAATTCAAGTGAAAATAAATCAGGCCTCCAGTGTTTGAGAGAATGATTGCCGAGGTCTAGGTCACAGGTAAAAATCAATCCACTAAAATCAAGAAAGACCTGAATTTGAGTTCTTACTGTAACATCCTTGTTCTCTGGTAGAGGTCAGCAATTAGTAACTCACTACCCTCACCCAAATTCTAGGTCTAGGTTATCTTTCCATGGTTTCCTAGAGAGAACTCAGGGGATTCAGGTTAATTCTGAGTTAAACACTCAAGTGTATCCAGAGTATTTTCTGAGAAGGTAGGCCATGGCTACAGACACAATTTTTAACTTTTTTCTATGCAAGAATGTGGTGGCCACTCTTAGGACAAAGACTATAGTCAGGGTGTTCATTTTTTCCCAGCAAAATATCAACATGTGCTCCAATATCACTAGCATCTAAATTATACATCCTTCCTGTTAGTGACGCAGAATGTCAGCGTCTCATTTTCCTTAACTGAGACCTGACCGTCTCTTACCAGATTCCCCCGCCCAGCTATTTTCTGTGCCCCCTCTGTGTTAGCTGCCCAAATTCGTGTTTCAAAAAACATATCTAATCTGTGTACTATCTGCTTAAGAACAGTCTATATCTTCCTGGATTTTTCCATCTCCACAATTTTTCTCTTCCTTGACAACCCTCCAGGTCCTTGAAGCCATTGACTTTGGCACACATTGTCCCTGTCTCCTGTGGCCTTTTCCCCTTCTCTGCCTAGTAAACTACCACATCTTTATAAAGTCTACGCTGGGTGATGCCTCCTCTTCGATGGTTCATTGCTCCTTTGCCTGTGCTTGAACATCACACTGTTTACCATGAGATCTAGGTTTCAATATTGATTTAGATATTTTTTCTCCCTTTAATCTTTGAGACCTGAAGGCTGGAACCATATTTATTCATCTTCCCAGCATCTAATACAGTGCCTGATACATGATAAATGAAGAATTAGAAATTCAGAGTTAGAATTCTACAGGTAAATGTAGAAATGTTAAGGTAGAATATACTTCAGGCTTACCGAGCATGTAGACTAATTCTCTCAAATAACATTTTTGTTAAATTTAGTCAAGTTTATGTAGACAACACTAGTTGGTGTTTCCCCTGGTGTTTCCTCTATGGCTCTTTGCATTAGTATGGTGCCCATTTACCAAATCTGCTCCCTCTCACTTTTTAATATTCTTCCTTAACAAGGAATCCTTCTTCCCAATAACTGTGCATGCATGAGTCCCATCAATGGAGTTCTTACACTTCTAATGGAGTTCTTACACATCTTAAGAAATTCTAAAATGACTACATAGAGAGATTATAGAAAATCTAGGGAAAATAAGTTATTTATACATGTTATATCTTTTGCAAATGTTTTATGTTTGTAACTGTTTCCAAAATGTAATACATAATACTTATTTAGCACAGTAAAATTAATAAATCATGTTTTTTAGAAATAAGTCTAAAGAACAACAATAGTTTATAGATATCAACACAGAAGAAGATGGTTATGTGTAAGTAATCAAGCAGTGATTTCTGGAGAAATAAATTTTAAATAAGTAATTCCTAGGGAATAAATAAGCTGGTTTAATAATAAAATAGCAACAACATTTCTCTTTACAAATCACTGTGCATGTTAATAATTTATGCTGCATCTAATCTTTTTAATTATCATTATCTAAATTATAAAAAATTAAATACTTATTATTATTAAAGATATAAATATTTGAACAAAAATCCCAATATATGTAAATGATTTCTGATTGGAAGCATTGTAGCAAAACATTTTTAGAATTTAATTATTCCAGGTAAACTAAGATGAATTAAAGATTGAATGATTCAGCTCTTTTATTATAAGCATGACTAAATTAGTTCTTGAATTATAAGCATGTAATTAGACATTACTTTATGTAATAATAAAAACAAGCAAGCAATATTTTATAATAAACTTATTTTTGTTAAAAAGAATCAAACTTTGCCTAACAGCCCATCCAATTTGGATTTGTAAAGTATAAGAAAAATTTAGAGACAGTGATGCAGTATGTATTGTTCCTATATATAAATCAAAAGAATAGGGTACTATTAGAGCTTAAATAATTATAAGGTTAAGTGCTCTTTTTGAAATCATCACTGTGGACTATAGAGATAATAGAGATAATTCTGTTTTACATTAGTAGACATATCTTATGGATTATTTCATTGTCATTTATTAGTAAACAATTATTAATGCTTATAATGACACTAATAACTATCATTTGTTGAGTATACTCAGCCTTCCATACCTGCAAGTTCTGCGTTAGACAATCCAAGGTTGGTTGAATTCATGGATACAGAGGGAAAACTATAAGGGACTTCAGTAGCTGTGAGTTTTGTTATCTGCAGACACCAAAGGACAACTGTACTCAATACACACTAGGCATGCCAAACATTCTGCATGTGTTGTTGTTTGTGTGTGTGCATGTGTGTGCATATTTAGCTTTCACATTAACCTATGTATAATGATACTATTGTCATCCTCATTATAAATGTGATACAATGAATCCTTAGCAAAATTGTGTAGCTTGTCCAGGTAACACAAGCAGCAAGAGAAAAAGCAGATTCAGACCTGGGATTTTCTGATTCTCTAGTATGTAACCATTATACTATATATGGAATTACCATGTACTATGTATGGTGCTATCTACTAGAATTTTTTTAAACCCTGATATTTATAGAATTATAAGAATCTATAGGCTAATAATTTATATTTGCATTTTTAACCATTACCTTTTTATTTATATTTCTCCAGTGGGAAGTATTTTAAAGTAATGAAAGAAACAGCTAATTCTTCTTTTACTAGAATGGCATCCATTAGCATACAATCCTCTAAAACAAAAGGATAAATGTCCTGGTAAATTTTAGCATCGTATTTGTACAAAAGAATGTCTTAGGTTACTATTAGATTAACTTTGGAATGTCATTTGTACTAAGTGAATTCTTCAGACTCCCCTAACCAACTTTTTGGCAGAAGTTTTCAATGAATTATTTGCTTTTATTTAGAAGAAGGGATTGAAAAAATGAAAGTAAGCATTTTAGCCACATAATTCTGGAGCTGGACAACAGTAATCCATCACCTGATGAAAAATTATAAGATCAGTTTCTGATATCAATGGTGTTTCACATAGATATGACCATAGACCTTTGGTTAATTGATTTGTGGTTTTGAGTAATGAGGTATGGTGTCTTAATTGCCTTCCATAATTTTTATTTTAGTGCATCTTGCAAATTGCCACTTATTAATTTGACCATAAAATGAATTTCTACCTACTCACCTTTCTGGAAAGAAATATATTTAATGCCTACCACATACCCATAAAACACACATTTTAGCCAGTTGCAACTATTGCACCAAGTCTTGAGTACCAATCGTAGATTATATGGTTGGTTTTATTATTTGCATTTTTTCCTTCTAGGTTATTCCTTCAGAATTTGGCATACACAACATATACTTCTTGATGCAGTCTTAAATACTGTTGCTACATTTTTAATCTCTTATTTTCTTCCTATCCCTTTTTCTTCCTATCACCTTCCTATCCCTATTCTGTGCCGGGCTCTCAAGCTCCTTTTGCCTCTGCTGGTCACCTACCTCATCTCCTCAGCCCTTTGTCAGACCAGCCCCTTGCTGTGTGTCTCTCCCACTCATCTTTCACATAAATCCCTGGCCCCCCAACTCACACAGCAAACATGTAATACACAAATGTAACAAAACAGCACGAATCCTTGCCTCTGTCTTGTTTCCTTGTCTTCCTTTTTCATGCGGTACCCCTTCATTAGATGCAGTCTGCCATCCCTCCATGTCAGTCCTACTGGGGCAATAGGCATGAGCCAGGCCTGCCGCAGGTCAGCATAAGCCTCAGCCCACACTGATAACATAAACCTTTATTTCATTTACAGAGACTACTACATAATTTTTTCTAATTATTCGGGGTATATTGAGTTCTCCTGGGTATTCTGTAGTGCCATGTAGACAAAGATTAAAATCTACATAATTCCTTGCACAATGCAGAGTGTAGACAAAGTACAGCAGAGTTGTTAACAGCCAAGACTTAGGAGTCATAAGGAACTGGCACTCAGATTTTATCTCTACTTCTTACTAACAGTGTGAGTCTGGGTATGTGAGCTAATATCTCTGAGTTTTCCCCTCTGCAAAATGGATCTTTGTACCTACCTCACGGAGCGATGTGAAAGCTAAAGGAGATCACTGGGGTGTCATGATCAGTACTTGTGAAAGTCAGTACACGATACCTGGTAATTTTATTATTGACCTTTTAGGAATTTAGTTGATGCTTTATGAATGAGTGTTAATTTTCTCTCTTCTACGTCCTGTAATTTTCCGTGGCTTATATGTTGGTACAATAGCAGCTGCAGTGGCAGGTTCAGAAAGGCTGATTTCTCAACATAGTTACCTCAGAAAAGGAAGGAAAATGCCGTGGAGATTGCTAAAGAGCAAAGAGATCTCATGTCATGCATGCATGGTCTCTATCTCCACTCCCTTCCTGGGAGCATTTCCTCATAATATATAAAACCCGAAAAGTGAGAAGGGGACTCCTTTCTCTCTGTTGGAGATGGGGCATGGGAGGAGAGATTCTGCTTCATTATGTGGGAGCCGAAGAGTATCACTAATCTAATTGTTCTGCACACAATCCCAACTCTACACCCCGTAATGAGATCTTGGGCCTCCTCTGAGGGCCTCAGCTTTCTCATTTGAAAAATGAAGGGGTTGGACCAGGTGATCTCTAAGGGTCCCTCTAACTCCAACAATCTGAATCGAAGAAAAGCTTTAAGCAATTTAGAGAGCGCCTAAACAAAAGAGAAAAGTAGGAAAAAAAAATACCCCTTTTCTAAGCTCCATGTCTTTGTGTCTTATTCAGTTGAGCAGAACAGTCAATACAGAATGTAATTTCTGACTGTTGTGCAACAAAGCACAAATCAAATGGATAGAAAAAGAAACTGTAGTGCCCTTATAATTCTCTTGGTTCTACTAGAATGAAACTACCGAAAAACTCTTTATTTTTATCAAAAAAGTTAACACTGAGCAATTACTACTATTGGCTCCGAGTGATATTTTGCACTCTCCCTGATAGCCATTTTCATGGCAAACAACACAGCTATTTCAAGAATTATTGCAGAGAATTGTTGCAAGTGTCAGAAATGATGGCTCTGTTAGACTCAGTCTGATTATCTGCTTCAGTGTAGTTACAAAAAGGGATAGAGAAGGAAAAAAAATGTATCTGAGATGAAGTACTGTCTTTTAGTTTATAATTGCTCCCTCTGTCTATAATCCTTATAAGGTGAGTTCTCCAAGGCGTTGATTCTCCTACCCCCATCTTTCATATGTGGTCTCTCGTTCATTTCTATTTGTCTTGCTTTACACCAGACCTTTATGATTTTTCACCTGGACCACTGCAGCGTTCTCTTAATTGTTCTGATTTCTCTAGTCCTTTCCCTTTCAATATCCTTGGCACATTTCCCACAAAGAGTTTTTCCTAAAGTTCAACAATGATCAGGTGTCTCCCTGCTGCATACAGAGCAATGGAAAAATTGTCCGGAATTTAGGGGCCACTGTCACTTCAAGATCAATCAATTTTTTCCACCTTATTAACTCCTTTCTCTTTCTTATCACTCTAGGCTGTACTAAGTTTGGACTCATCACAAATCCCTGCAGATGTCTTTAATTTTTCCTTTTCAGTGCCGCCTTTGTGCTTTCCTTCTCCTGAGTGGTTTATCCCACTCCTTCAACTCTACCACCTCCATATATTTTTTAGGCACCAGCTTGGCTTCCACGAGAGCCTGTGAAGATGCCCAAAGCCAAACCAATCACTCTCTCATCTGGGCCAGCACTTGGTTTTGGTACTGTCATCACTATCTTTGACCATA
The DNA here is from genome assembly GCA_963574885.1 of Lepilemur ruficaudatus. Classification (NCBI taxonomy): domain Eukaryota; kingdom Metazoa; phylum Chordata; class Mammalia; order Primates; family Lepilemuridae; genus Lepilemur; species Lepilemur ruficaudatus. The sequence goes on along the minus strand of CAUYRT010100231.1, from coordinate 6,768 downwards.
GCTGATTTTAATTTCGATGAGAGTCTAAAACATCTTATATACTCAACAAATACCATTTCTAAAATTAAACCTGCATTCCAGGCCATCTTGTCAAGCTTGTTCCTTGGCTTATGATACAAGTTTAAGCTGCCATACATCACACTTGTTCTTATTATCAAATAATTATTACTAGAACCCAGATTTGGAAAGGTAGGGGAGCATCGTAGATTGGCCCTTCTCGAAGTTTGTTTTGTAGGATATTGTTCCATAGATTTTTATTATTATTATTAATGAAAAAAACTTGTAGACTGAAATTACTTTTGGAAATGCTCCTCCTCTAGGTCTTATTTTTCCTCAGGGCTTCTCTTGTCACCTAAAATAGTATATTTATTCGTTTGCTTATTGCCTGACTCTTTAACTAGAATATTAGTTTCATGAAAGTAGGAAATTTATCTTCTTCATTTTTGTAGCCATGTTACTTATAGCTTAATGCAATGCCAGTCCTCAATAATTCTTGGATAAGTAAATTAGAAATCCTGTTTGAGGTTTTTAACCCAGCATTTCCCTACCTTATTTAATTATACATATCTTGAGAAATATTTTTTCATGGAGTTATATTCTGTATTCTTAGATAGGCTGAGAGCTACAGATCAAAAATGGAAAGAAATTAATCTAGATCCATGGTCAAGCGACTATCACAATGCAACAGTACAAATTTGAAAAAAGAAAAAATATACTCAGCATTAAACAGGAAAACATAAGGAAGTAGCATCTGGAAAGTAGATGGCCATCTTTTAAGATCATTCATTAACTCTGAGTAGATAATGAAGTCTGGAAGCCAATTTTTAGCCTTTCCCAATAGCCATGATCAGAAATAGTATGTTGAATACAAAATCTAGTGCCAGATAATTAAAGGTCATTAGTGGTTATTAGAAATTAAAAGAGCAGTACAACAATGCATTTTAGCATAGTCATTTTGATAACCGTTTGTGTTGATAAAATGCTTCTAATTAGTAGTATTGTGTTTATATGTTCACTGGAAGGCTTTAAACCATATAACCACATGAAGAAGAAATCAGTTCAGGAAATATATACACTGCATTGAAATTTGTATGTGTACATACACCCTTGGGACCTACATAACGTTGGGCTTTAACATTATATGAAAAGATGCTACTTCAAACACACTATCGGTAGTATAGATGTTCTAATTTATTTTGACATTAATGGTTAAGTGCTCAGAAATTCAATCTTGGCTTTTTATTTTTTTTAACTAAACCACCAAGAATATATTGCAAAAATTTCTGATGGTGTCATAAATGGAAAGAGGTGAATTTTCTAATTAGGTCACTTTCCTACATTCCCCTCCTCCCACCCTCTGGACACCTTCCTCTTCCGTTTCACGTTGAGGTGAATGAGGATTCCCTGCTTTGAGGTTGTGGACTCTGACTTACTAAGGATTTTTTGATAAACATCAAAACCTCCTTATTTTATGGCTAATTCTCAACTCACAGATATTTATTTTTATTCCTGAAAAAGGAAAAAGACGAAATCCTGTATTCTTCTTGATCTTCCTTATTTACTCTTTTTCTCTGTGTCTCCAAGCATGCTCATCTCATATACCCTAAAACAGTTGTATCAATCCCATTGGCCCTTTGAGGCTCTGCACTTTTTTCTTTCTTTCACCCTCAGGGCTCTGAACATAGTAGCTTAAATAGAATAGGATGCTGCCTCCCATTCTTCAATACTCATGCATCAGCTACTTGTTACCTGGTTCCTTTTCCTAAGATTCTACTGAAAGTCAAAGGCTATAAGTCGCATAATCATTGAGTCCAGCGATCTGTGGACCCTTGTTCACTTTGTTTCCTCCTCGATCCAGCTGCAGCATCTGACACATGGATCACACACAATTTCTCTGGATCTGTGACTGCTTTCTACATCACTGTCTACTGCTGAGCTCCTTCTTCTCTAGCCTTACAAATGCAGGCATCTCCCCAGAGTTTTGCCCTGAGCCCACGTCTGGGTATCTTCATATCCATGATTTTATCTAGTTAGCCCACTTTTTGCATGAAACTTCCCAATTTAGGGTATAGAATTATAGTGTATATACTGTCCCAACCACCTTCTTATTATCCATATCTTACTAAAGTCATGCATCAAACTTAGCATGTTTAAATGTAATGCATTTCCCCCCAAAACCTGACATTTTTAAACCTTTTTTCTCTTCCTGATCTTCCCCTAACTAAAATCTTCACATACACTCTATTCTTAAATTGCTCTGTTTTAGAATTTATAACTTCTTCACCCTTCCCCTTCACTCCCAGCTCAAGCCCTCACCATTTTGTGCCTTTACTATTGTAACATCATCCTAGTCAGTCTCCCTGTCTCTAGGTTATTCCAGCTCTGTGCTGCAGTACTGCTCAGGACACCCCTACTTCCTGTTGCCAGGTGCCATCCTGCAGCACATAGCTAAGCATCATGAAGCCTCCCTGTTTGCCCGCCCTCCATCTAGAGAACAAAATCTAAGTTTTTATCTTCAACCACAAACCTTTACAACATAGCCCCATATCATTTTAAAACAAAGTAGTTGAATTTCTTACTGCAAAATATATTTGTTTTAGCAATTATATAAAATAGATAAACAACAACCAAAAAAATCCTAGCATTTAATTTTCCTGCTTTCTTTGCTGCTCCGTCATTATAACCAAAGCAGACCATGGGTCATTCCCAAATACATTTGCCCTTTTCCTATTTCCATACCTTTCTGTGTTATTTATACCTCCCTCAACCTCATCTAATTTTTAGTCATTGAAACTCTCTTCAGCCTTCACTATGCATCACAAAACTCTGTTTCCCTAAGAAACCTTCCTGGATCTTTGAATTCCTATAGCAGAGATTAATGATGATGTATGTAAAGCACTTTCAGCTACACCTTGGGAGTTATTTCTCTCTGGTATATTTTATATTTTATATTCTGCCTTTTCCATAGTTATGCAGTTAAGATGTTTTTAGCCGTGTACTTGTTATATCTAAAAACTATAGTTTAATATTCTCAGATGTTTCTTATTGTCTTTCCCAAGGATTTGCATCAGCCATATGTCATCCAGGAGTTGATAACATAAATTGTAGCTGTTTGCATGGTTATGGTGGAATTGAAGGGAAAAGTTAGGAAATAGAAATGGGAAACAAATAGAGGTAGAGGAAAGAGAGAGAAACCCTATCCTTCTAGGGAAGGTGATTAACACTGTAATAGTTCCAGGGACAAAAATTCTAAGTTGATTCTTTTGGAGAGTCCAATTCAAAGAGTGGGTCAAGATGAATGTTTGAGAATATACAGCTCTCGGAACTGTGGTATTCAGTCGAGTTAGTTCATACTCAGCTCCATCCATTTCATATGCAACAAGGAAAAGCAGAAGCAGGATTCTATCACTGAGAGAAGCTGGTAGGATTCATCTAGTAGATTGTAATACCTTAGAAGTGGGCAGTGGTAGGAAGGAGTTGAAAATCTGGGAAACCCACGAGATTGTGCTGCAAAAGGATGTAGATCAACTTTCTCCTTGAGATTCAAGAGCTTTCATCTCTTTGTGCTGAGCAGTTGAAAATATTTCCACTTCCCTACAGATGGATAAGCACCACTGCTATCTTGACAAGCTTGGCTCCCTGTGGACAGCTGAGATGCAGCTGAATTTTCATTCCATAAAAGCTCTTCAGGATATGTTTTTATAATGCCACTAGCATAGTGCATTGGTTGCCTTCCTATGTGTCTAAATGGATGTAGTAGGAGTTAGTGAAACTTACTAGAGAGGCAAGCATGTTAAAGGCAGGAAAACAGCTTTTGATCATAGAAGAACACGGTGACAGTAGACTATAGTCAGGCTGTAGCAGTGGAGATGGTGCCAAGTAGTCTGACTTGTTGATGGATGGATATGAAGTATAAAGAATACAGAAGAATCGGGAGGACTCAGGTGTTTAAAAGGAATGTCTGAGAGCGGGTGAGTGTCATTTCTTGTGATGGGAAGTAAGGGAGGAGTTGATTTGAGGTGGCAGCAAAGTAAATGGGACTTAAGTTATGGTTTAGCCTTATTACCTTACAGTATCTGTTAGACATTTAAGTGGAGATGCAATATGTGTCTGTAATTCAGAGCAAAGGTCTAAACTAGAGAGATAAATTTAAGATACATCAGCAGAAAATGACATTAAAGTCAGGAACTGTTTGAACTAGAGGAAGTACATGTAGCATGGGAAAATAAAGTGCTGTCCTAAATCCTAGGGCACTTCAAGATTAGAGAGAAAGGTAAGAAAAAGCCAGAACTGAGCAGCTGCACGTCTGGTCAAGGTGTTCACTGCCTGCATAAGAACTGACATTTAGCAAAGGAAGGGAAACTAAGGATTCTTAAAATGTATTCACTTATTTTTACTGTTGAGGGTGTATTGAGTGCCTTTACACAATTCTCACAATAATCCAATGGGAGAGATGTTAAGATTTTCATTTTAAGAGGAAGAAGTTGAGATTTAATGAAGTTAGGTAATAGGGAGCTGAGCTCATTTGCTTTCATGTTACTCATGTCTAAATTTTTATTTGGTGTTATTGATTCCTGCTACATTTCCCAGGCTACTTTTGGAACAGCATAGGCTATAATCTTGGGGTATATGTGGACTTTTACTTTTATTTGGCAGCTTAAGAACATCCCTGAAGTCAGGTTTATTGCCCTGCTAGGTTTCCTGCTCCAGTAAGGAAGCTAGCTGTGGTGATGGATTTATCTCTTTGTTCTCTAGTGTTATCAAGAATGGAATCAGAATCCTTATGTTGTACCTTTACATGTTAATACTCTCAACTAGGGAGTAAAAGATAGCCCAAACTCTAGGAGAGTGACAAACTAAAGGAATGAAACATGGTTGGTTACCTTTTCAAATACTTTAGCAACAAACACACTTACAGAATGCTTTAGTGACTAGTCTCTTTTGTTTTATCGGACTGACTTTGAAGCGATTAGAACTAAGTCATCTTGTTGGAGTTTCTGTAAAAAGAAAAGCACAATTACATGATATGGGAACTAGAAAATTAGTTATAGGGGTATATCTACGTCTATGTACCTATTTCTTTGTAGAAATCCTCTATTTGTCCACGAACTAAGATGTATAAGATGTAATGTATTTTTTTTGTTTCTTTTTGAAGATTTTCTTTATAAGCTTCATTCCACATTTCAGCTCCCATACAGCCAAGCTGGGGGAAAGTCAGTCTCTGTTATTCTGTGCTCTTCTGCCACAAGTCTTACCTTGCACTGAAGCTTTGAGACTTGTCCACATCAGTTATCAGCCACTATGTGCCCATTTCCTGTTCATCACGGTACCAACAAGCCCCTTGGTTTCCCTGGATCTGAGCCAAACTCAAGACAAGAGAATCTTTGGCAACGCTAACCAATGACTGAGGGCAGCCTCCTCCCATGCATCCTGCAGACCCCCTCTGGTGGTTCTTCTCCAGGCACACAGACAGTGAGCAACCTTCAACCTTTTGGCATCAAACTTGATCCCTTTGGCTTCTCCCCAGTCACTGCTCTCTGTGTCTGTGTCTTTCCCCCTTCCTCCCTGCTCTCTCTCCCCTCCTCCTCCTCTTTCTTCCCTCTCCCCTTCTCTTTCTTTCCCAACCCTCAAAAATCCTTTTACTCTCATTACCATTCCCAATGGATACCTCCAATTGTCTCCGTCATCAAAGAAAGACAAATTTATTTCCTTCGGGCACCTCATGCTTTCAGCGCTGCTAAAATCCCTGGAGCACATGCTTTCAACTGCAGCCTAAAAAGTAAGAGGAAGAAGAAAAAACAGAGAGCAAAACACAAATTGAAGTATCAAAAATCATTTTACCACAAGTCTTAATGTGTTTAAATATAGCTATCATGTCACATATTAGCCTTCTCTTATCCAAACGAAACTAACCTTCAACATTTCCTCATAATGTTTTTTCCTCAGTCCTTTAATCATTCATGATATTTCTTTCTGAACCTGATCCACGTATTCTCCTTTCTAAAATTCAAAGACCAAAACTGCAATCAGTTTTTTGATAATGATCTGATGGAGGCAATTATACTTTCAACTCATTATCTCTCTCTTTTGTCTTTCCTTTTTTGTCGTTGTTGTTTGTTTAAGGAAACGCTTTTTAATTTTATACCAGGCCACTTTCCTAACTATTCTTGACTTATAGTTCTGGTCATATGTACTTTCTTTCTCTTCATAGTAATATTTAGATATCATCTGAAAATGCCGCTACTTGCAGCCTTGCTTCTTCCGATGAGAAGATATTCTTATTTTCTAGGAACTTTATAAGACTAACACATGGAAGTGGAACAAAAAGTGCAAAAAAGTGATACTCAGAAATTAAATTAATACAGTTAAATATGTGTTTTTTCTTTTGTTTTGTCTTAATTCTCGATATTGATTGTAAAAATAGGTACAAATGAGCAGTGGCAAATTTAGAGACCACATAAAATGCCAACATGCTTTACATTCTGTCTATTTGCCCCCAACTCCAACTATTTCTTATTGAACAGGCAACTATTCCATTGGTAGAAAAATATGCATCTCTGGAGCACTGCATTGCGGTCATGTTTTCATAGGGTCAAAGAATCACAGGAAAGTAGAGATGAAAGTAATTTTGGAGGTCACCAAATCTAATCTTACAGCTGGCAAGTAACCACATCTGCCTGCTTCTGAGAGGTTACAGGAAACCTGTGCTTAAGGGATGTCAGTCATAAAGTGAAAGGAACATGGCTTTTTCATTAGACAGTCAGGAAT
>CAUYRT010100227.1:0-19952 GCA_963574885.1 Lepilemur ruficaudatus | reverse complement strand
TAAAAATAGAAAGAAATTAATTGGCCAACTAAAAATATAGAGAAAAAATTAGCTGGTCATCGTGGCACATGCCTGTAGTCCCAGCTACTTGGGAGGCTGAGGCAGAAGAATTGCTTGAGCCCAGGAGTTTGAGGTTGCTGTGAGCTAGGCTGACGCCACGGCACTCTAGTCCAGGCAACAAAGTGAGACTCTGTCTCAAAAATAAATAAATAAATAAATAAATAAATAAATAAGAAAGAAACGTAGAAAGAAAAAAAGGGGGCGACCTGCCTAGGTTATGGGTCTTGACATCCCAGCCATTGTTCTCTCTGTGGGACAGGATAGGCAGGAAGCCGGCAAGAGCAAAGTCCTAGAAGTCTTACTAAAAGGTCAAGTCCAGGGAAGAATCAGGCCAGGCATAGTCACAAACTCACCTTGTTCAGAGTGCATTTCAGCAAAACTTGGGAAGTTTTGTTTTGATTTCCATCTATTCGCCCTGCACCCCTGTAGCCCAGGCTGATAGTGTACATTTCATTGACCTGCCCATGCTGAGCCACACTGTCAGTGGAACATGCTTCTGGGTTTTATTTACCCAACACAAAATATTTCCAATAAATAACTAAAACTGCTTTATTCCAACAACTTACATATTTTCAAATAAAGAAACCATAGAGTCTTAATTTATAAACTTCTGGTTGCCCTGGTGTTTGGTCAGGAAATACCAGTTTTTTACATAGTGTCAAAAATTAATCGACTTCCCATTTCCTCCCACAAAAATGTTGCTCTGCAGATGTAAAGACATGGGGGTTGGAATCCCATCTTGCCTGGCTCCCATACTACCTTGTCATACAGTCCTCATAAATCAGAAGGCAACCCTTTCTGCTAGGTCTGTATTAACCTCTGCAGATGAACAGAGGTGCCAAGTTACAGAGGAAAAATCTCTGTCTCACTCCCATCTGTTGTCTGCTGGCAGTTCCTTCCTGCCTCCAGTTAGGCAGGGCTTAGGGGCTGGGTGGGCAGGAGGGGATGTATATTCCTTGACTCCACAGTGGGTATTCTGGGTGCCTCCTTCTCTCTTCCCAAGACCTGAAGCTTTGCTCCTCACCCTGAACTTTTTAGTTTCCAGATACCCAGGACTTTGCCATTGCAGCCTTGGCCTTTAACCTCTCAGCCCTAAGTGGGGAGCTCAAATGAAATGCCATCCTCTTGCGGTAGCTACACTGATTCTGGATCATGAGTTTTGCCTACTGGGCTAGGTGGTTGCTGGACTCTGCTTGGGCATGAGTGCCCCTGATGCATGGGGTGGGGGCACTTGAGGGCCATAAAATTGAGAGGCAAGTTGGGATATGGACGGAGGGAAGAAGATACATTTCCTATAAACCTGTCCCACCTAATGTCATCTTAAGAGAAGGGGCTTAGAGGAGCTTCAAGATGCAGGGAAACACCCCACTGCTTTTATTAGGGATTTTTAAGATCAGAAGTCTGTACTTTGGAAACTTGACTGTATACCAGTTTATTTTTTTTGTAAATATTTCGTCTTGTTTGCCATTGATTCTTTCATTTATTCAATAAACATTTACTAAGCACTCTATTATGCCCAGGTAGTGTGCTGGCTATAATGAGGAGAAAAACCACACATGGCCCCAGCCCTCATGGAACTTATAGCCTAGTTGGCAAGCCAGACATTAATCACATAATCACAGAGATGAATTTTAAAATACCATTGTGAAAAGTTCTAGAAAGGAGATGTATATGCTATAAGAGCACATAATGGGGGGGTTCAGACTTTTCAGGAGCTCAGGGAGGGCTTCCTTGAGGTAGTGAGGATATTGCTGAGACCCAAGGGATGAGTAGACTCTAAGCAGGCAAAGAGTGGAGGGAAGGGTATTTCTAGCAGAGGGAATAGGAAGCGCCAAGGCCCCATGGAGGGCATGCAAGGAGACCAGTGTGGCAGAACAGAGGATCAAGGGAAAGCAGTGTGGGAGTTGAGCCCGGCAAAGTCAGCAGGCCTCCAAGGCCAGACCATGAGGGATCTTGGAAGGAGTTTGCTAAGGAGCTTGATCTTACCCTTAAGAGCCATGGGAAGTTCTTGGTCAGGTTCCTTTTGAAAATATCAGATTGCTGGAGGGGCAATTTACTACTTAGGAAAGGGTTGTTTTCTTTCTTTGAACATATGTGGGTGAATTAACATGTAAGTAAATCTCATTTCCTGCTGTTTTGGGTTCCAAGGGGAAAAGTCTTTCTGAAACTGATGAGAAATCTTTAGGCTGGAAAGAGCCTAACAAGATGATGAGAACTGTGGCACGCTGGGAAATGTGGGTCTGGCGCTGTTCCTTTAACAGCATTTTCCCAATTCTGATCTCCCTTTTATACTCTGGACCATGTCTTTATCTCCCCTCCAGCCACTGTACTAATTTTAAAATTAAAGAAAAAATTTTAACTTGTGGTAAAATACATATAACAATGTTTACCATCTTAACCACTTTTAAGTGTACAGTTTAGTGGCATTAACTACATTCACATTGCTGGGCTACTATCACCACCATCCAACCATGGAGCTCATTTCATCTTGCAAAACGGAAACTCTGTAACGATTAAACAGTAACTCCACATTCCTCCTTCCTCCAAGCCCCTGACAACCACCATTCTACTTGCTGAGTCCATGAATTTCACCACACTAGGTACCTCAAATAAGTGAATTTGTATAATATTTATCTTTTCATGACTGGCTTATTTTACTCAGCATAATGTCCTCAAGGTTCATCCATGTTTGTAGCATGTGTCAGAATTTTCTTCCTTTTTAAAGGTGAATAATATTCTGTAGTATGTATATACCACATTTTGTTTACCCGTTTATTCATTGATCGACATTTGGGTTGCTATTATGAATAATGCTATAGCTATTGTGAAAAACACTATACGAGTGTACAAACAACTCTTCAAGTCCCTGTTTTCAATTCCTTCGTTTTTTTTTTTTTTTGAGACAAGGTCTTGCTGTGTCTCCTGGGCAAGAGTGCAATGGCATCATCATAGCCCACTGCAACCTCAAACTCCTGGGCTTGGGCCATCCTCTTGCCTCAGCCTCCCAAGTAGCTGGGACTACAGGCGCACACCACCACATCCAGCTAATTTTTCTATGTTTAGTTGAGACAGGGTCTTGCGCTTGCTCAGGCTGGTCTCCAACTCCTGGCCTCAAGCAATGCTCCTGCCTCAGCCTCCCAGAGTGCTAGGATTACAGGCATGAGCCACTGTGTCCAGCCAGTTGAATTGCTGGATCATAAGGTAATTCTATTTTTAACTTTTTGACAAACCTCCATATTGTTCTCCATAGTGGTTTCACCATTTTGCATTCCCACCAACAGTGAACAAAGGGTCCAATTTTTCCATATCCTCAGCAATACTTATTATTTCATGGTTTTTAAATGTTAATTGTAGCCATTGTAATGGGTATAAGGTGGTATCTCATTGTGGCTTTCATTTACATTTCCCTGATAATTAGTGATGAGCATCTTTCCTGATGCTTGTTGGCCATATTGTATATTCTTTGGAGAAATGTCTATTCAGTTCCTTTGCCCATTTTTAAATTGAGTTGTCTGTTTTGTTGTTAAATTATAAGAGCTCTTTGTATATTCTGGATATTAATCCCTTACCAGATGTATGATATTGCAAATATTTCCTCTATTCCATGGGTGGACTCATTTTTATGGAATGATTTTTCTTAGAATAGGGGTCTCATTTCTGTTCCCCTTCTTACAATTGACTAAAATGGGGATAACATATCCTGTCCTGCCTGAAAATAACAATAGCAAACATTTATCAAGTACTTATTAAGTGCCAGGTACTGTTTTAATCTTCCCAATTATACTATGAATTAGGTACTATTTTACTTTCATCCTTATTTTACAAACACGGAAACTGGGTTACAGAGAGTACGTGATTTGCCTAAGGCCATACAGGCAGCAGATGCCCGAGCTGAGACATTACCAAACAGCCTGGCTTTAAAACCCACACTCTCATCCATTCATCATGCCATCCCTTACTCTGCTCTTGTGAGGAGCCAAGATAGTAGGAAGGCCTGTAGACTGTTTAATGCTGTATACAGACAAGAGAGGACTTTCATTTCTGTGCATATTCAGAGGAGAATGAGAGATTATCGATATGGAAGATCAACTTCAGGGAAACACTAGGATCATGAGGACTCAGGGAGTGGCCTTAGCCAGGGGCAGGGCCCTTGGGATGAACTGCGGGCTTTGGGGAACAGCTGTAACAGCAGAGAACCATCGCCCTTCTCATTTGGGCTCTCTCTGTCAGGACTCCCATTGCAAACGTATGTTTCTGAAGAATAGTTTCTTGCAACTGTATAACACTTACAAAATAAAATGTAGCTTCATATACATTATTCCATCAGACTTTCATAATGATCCAGTTGTCCAGGAAAGGTGGGGGTTATTTTACAGATGGGGAAACTGAGACTCAGGAAGCCTAAGTGGTTTCTCAAAAGCCCTAATGTGTGGCTAAGTCAGAAGAAAACAAAGACCCTTGGATCTTTCCATTCATTCCTCAATAAATCTTTTTTGCATATGCAATGTAGAAGAAAATAAAAATCTCAGGACCCCCCCCCAACACACACACACAATTCCTTATGCAAAAGGAAAGGTAAAGGCCTCAGGTACCTGTGAAGAAGTGATCAGGTGATCACATGAGAGATCATTCATTAAGGAAATTCCTTGCTGGCCTCCCATAAGCAAGGACATGCAAATGGTAACTTTAGGTTTGCAGGCTACGTCTAATTCCTAAAACTAAAGTCTATTCAATTCCACACTAATGATTTACAAATTTATCTTTCCAGGTGCAGAACACAGACAAGATAGGAGCAGACATTCATCCACCTACCCAGGGACATCTATGTAACTGATGCGTCCTTCGCTCCCTTTTTCTCTTCTAACAGTCACCTTATCTTATGTAAAATGTAGATTTTCCTGGGTCTCACAAGAATGTGACCATTTTGTCTCACTACCCACCCTGCCCCTGCCTTTTTTTTTCCTTTCTGTATGCCCTATCCCCAGTTAAATACTGAAACTCCCAAATTCCCTTTTGGAAAAATTGCCACAGTTTTTTCTGTGGTTTGTGTTTTTCCTGGGCATGTTTTCAACTTTGGCTTAATAAACCTCCATTGATTGAGACTTTTGCCTCAGTCACTTATTTTGGATCAACACCATCAAAGGAATAAGCATTCTTTCTCCCGGCTGTGGGCCAGATGAAGCAGGAAAAGCCAGGTGTGCTAACCTCTTAGTGACCTGGGCCAGAGCCTGACCCATGGTTCCCACATGAAAGCTTTGTGAGTCATTAAGTGTTCCCTTCTCAGCCACTGCTCAGCAGTGGGCACTTGGCTAGGACCATTGCTCTGAGGGACAGGGACCCAAACATATAGATACCTCTCCAGGTCAACATCGCCTCCCTCCAGAGATGCAGTAACAATTCTATGAAAGAGGCCCAGAGGACATTATAACCTCCACCTGACAGATGTAGAAACTGAATTACAGTAAATAACATGTCTGAAGTCATGCAGCTAATAAGTGCTGGAGCTTCTGGCTTCAGTAATATTCACTACGCCAAGCTACCAGGTCTCCAAAAGGCAGGGAGCGGGGAGTACTTAACCATGAAAGTGCTGTATTCCAATGTGCTTGGGACAGTTCAAGGGTGCTGATATGAACATTGTGGGCAGCCCTGGCCAGTGGCAGGTATGTGGTAGGGCATTGTGAAATAAATGAAGACCACTCAGATGAGAACAAAAAGAGGCTATTTGTTCAGGGCTGGCCATAACAAAGAAGTCAGCCACCATGATTTGAGTTGGCAGAGACTCAAATACAGGCAGGGGAGTGGCAAAGCTTTATAGTGCAAAAAAAGGAAGGCTTCACATTTGCCCCAATTGGAAGTTGTTGACCTTGGGAAGCTGGAGGTGGACTAATTAGAACCGGGCATCTTATGTGATTGGTATTTGGGGCATATTTGGCTTTCTCTGGTTATTCCTGAGTTGGAAGTGGGGAGAGGATGGGATAGTGACAAAAATAGGAAATCTGGCTCATGAGATTGCCCACATCCCGACTGTTCTGGGGTGATGGCTGAGAGGTTGTGGTTTGGCTTCCTGGCTGGTGGCTGTAGAAGATGTAGGTCAGGTCCTTTTATCATACGTGGTCTGGCCATTGTCCATTTGTTCATTCAGTCTCTTAATATAAGGAGTTATAAAATTGCCCTAACTGAAAAATCTGCAGTGGCTAAAATGTCCGTTATCAGTATTAAAAGAAAAAAATGAAAGGATTTCCTAGGGACCTTACGTTTATGGTACTGTGATTCTGAAGATTTTTAACATCAACCCCAACAGAGTTTTCATTATCTGACTGATTATGATTGAGCACATGTGCCTTTCATCATCACACGTCAGAAAGAAGCATCCTATGTGTGGGAGAAGAGAGTGCAGGTAAAAAGTTGTGTTTGGCAGGATAAGGGGTGCAGCATCTGGGGTCCTGAGGCTATGCTCAGTCTACTGAGACTAAGCAGGGGGTGGAGGAGAGCAATCAAAAGCAGGTGCCCCCCAAATTTAAAGGGGGTGGGAGTGAAGGAGTGTCCAAGACATTTTTCAACTGGGGCTCTCCATTCAGAACACCTTTGTAGCCAATCAGTTGTTTTCATTCCCCCATTCTGTCCCCCCACTGTGACTTTTTAAAATTAGTTGTTTTAATGACAAAAGCAGAATATATGCTCATTGAGGGAATCTGATCCAGAAGTACATTATTTCTACACAGGAGGCTGAGGCAGGAAGATCTCTTGAGCCCAGGACTTGGAGGCTAGCCTGGGCAACATAGTAAGACCCCTTCTCTAAACAAACTTTGTTTTAAAAAGGAAGCACATTAATTTAAAAAGAAAAGATACTCTCCACCCCCTATTCCCACCTCAGAGGTAACCACTGTTGAAACCAGCTATCTTTAAATAGGAAGTCACTTAGAAGTGAATCTCCCTCCCCCATCTTGCCCAAAAAGTCAGAAAAAATGTACTAGAGGTTTCAGATTTGGCAGAAGTTCCCCTGCCCTGAGACATGGTTACCATTTCATTTCTTTGGTTGCTTTAGAGTCCAGATTCGAGTTTCTGAACAAGACTGCCTGCCTCCTTCCCACACCCTTTTATGAAAGCATCTGTTAGCCTCATTACCCTGTTGGGCAGAGGTAGTGCCCACAGTTTTGGGTGAACTGTCAGTTTCTGAGCCTCAGCAATCTGTGGGGATATAGCTGGGATGTGTGCTTTTGGATTCTGCTTCCACCTTGGAAACTGACAGGTTTGACGTTCTTTTTGTGAATTTTCAAGGAAATTTTTTCTCCCATCCGGATGGAGCCTGGCTATAAAGAATTCACCTGTGCTTCAATGGGTAAATGGTTGAACACACTATGATACATCCATACCATGGATTACTACTCACCAACAAAAAAGAATGAAGTATTGATACATGCAATGTCCTGGATGAATTTTCAGAAAATTATGTTAAGTGAAAAAAGCAGTCCTAAAAGGTTACATATTATATGATTCTATTATGTAACATTATTGAAATGACAAAATTATAGAAATGAGGAATAGATTAGTGGTTTCCAGTGGTTAAGGAGGGGGTTGGGTGGGAAGGAAGTGGGTTTGGCTATAAAAGGGCAACATGAGGGAGGGATCCTTGTAATGATGAAATATTCTGCATCTTTTTTTTTTTTTTTTGAGACAGGGTCTCGCCCTGTCACCCAGGCTGGAGTGCGGTGGCATCATAGCTCACCACAGCCTCCAACTCTTGGGCTCAAGTGATCTTTCTGCATCAGTTTCCTGAGTAGCTGGGAGTACAGGCATGCACCACCACGCCCGGCTAATTTTTCTTGTTTTTTGTAGAGATGAGGTCTTCCTAAGTTGCCCAGGCTGGTCTTAAACTCCTGGCCTCAAGCAATCCTCCTGGCTCAGCCTCCCAAAGTGCTAGGATTGCAGGCATGAGCCACCATGCCTGGCTATGTTCTGCATCTTTTTTTATTTTTATTGCTCAATTTTTTTTAAAGTTCAGAATATTACAGGGGTACAAACATTTAGGATACCTATATTGCCTTTGCACTGCCTGAGTCAGAGCGACAAGTATGTCCATCCCCCAGACAGTGTGCACCACACCAATTAGGTGTGTGCACCATCTCCTCCTCCACCCTCCCATCTGCCTGACACCCAATGAATGTTACTTCCATATGTGCACGTAATTGTTGATCAATTGTTACCAGTTTGATGATGAGTGCATGTGGTGCTTGTTTTTCCATTCTTGGGATACTTCACTTAGTAGAATGGGCTCCAGCTCCATCTAGGATAATACAAGAAGTGTTAGTTTACCATTGTTTTTTGTGGCTGAGTAGTACTCCATGGTATACATATATCACATTTTATTAATCCACTCATGTATTTATGGGCACTTGGGTTGTCTCCACATCTTTGCAATTGTGAATTGTGCTGCTATAAACATTCTAGTGCAAATGTCTTTATTATAGAATGTCTTTTTTTCCTTTGGGTAGATGCCCAGTAGTGGGATTGCTGGATCAAATGGGAGATCCACTTTTAGTTCTTTCAGGTATCTCCATTTAACTTTCCATACAGGTTTGCAGTCCCACCAACAGTGTATGAGTGTTTATATTCTGCATCTTAATGGTATTAATGTCAATATTCTGGTTTTAATATACTATGGTTTTACAATATGTTATCATTGGGGGAAACTGGGTAAAGCGTACATGGAATCTCTGTGTATTATTTCTCACAACTGCATTTGAACCTGTCTCAAAATAAAAAGTTTAACCGAAAAAGAAAAGGCCTCTCTACTCTTGGGTTTATCCTCTTCTCTTGGGCCCTTGTGTGGGTAAGGATTGAGGTATAAATGCTAAGTCATCTCAAGGCTGGCAATAACTCAGCAAAGCAGTTAAACTCAGCAGTCGAGCAGGTAGCATACAGGAGGTGGCCTGAAAATCTACACCTTTCCTCTATACCACTCCAGTTCAAATAGCCTCGACACTGCACCCACCATGATACTTGAACCTCCCACTGTTAACATCATTCTTTGGGACCCTCTTGTAGCAGGCCTATGCTCTTTGTGACTTGAGACAGATAACCCATTGGTTTGTTGGCTTGATTACTATTACCTGCTGTTGTCACCAGGTACACAGCAAGGCTCTGAGGTGCTGAGGAAACAGGACAGAGACCTTCGGGTTGAGTGTAAGAGAGAGGCCAATGTATAAGTTCTCAAATTTCTATTCCCAAGGATCATTTGAGAGCCCGTGGGTGTGCACAAGGATGAGGGGCATCTTTTTGGCCTGTGAGGAAGAGATTGCCAAGAAATCAAAGAAAAATGCCTGTGTGTGTGTGTGTGTGTGTGTGTGTGTGTGTGTGTGTATTTCCTGGAAGGAACCCAAGGTGGTGGTGAAGGGTAGAGATGGGCTTGCATGTTTCATCATTTTTGTGGCTTTGTGTACTGTTACAATTTTCCAACCAATTTTTTTTCTTTCTTTTTTTGAAGTTATTGGAGGACAGCTGCCCTGGGTACATGCCTCTACTTGTCCCACTGACCAGTCATCCAACTCAGGATGCGGTGACCCAGGAGGAAGGACTAGGAACTCCTTCTCCAGGATGTTAAGGAAGGAAGGAAAGAAAGAAAAATGACAGCAGGAGGCTTTTTGGGTAGGCTGGTGTGAATCACTGATTCCAGACCCAGGGGGTCATTTTCCTCTCAGCTGCTAGGGCAAGGAAGCCAGAACAATTCTTTGCCTGGCTAGGTGGTAAAAAAAATCCAATTTACTGTGCCAAGCAAGTCTCCTTTCTCCAGTAGGGGAGGCATCCCTGGCTGGGCCCTTGCTCCCCAGGCTGACGGTTGTGCAGGCTTTGGATAGGGCTGGCTGTGGGGGAGTGCAGCGTGGCTGTTTCCCACCCAGAGGTGGCAGCTGTGGTGCCACCTCTCCAAGCTCAGGGCTGAGTGAAGTGTGAGTGATACATGTGTGTGCTTTCTCTTTCCTGGTGATTTTCAGGTTGGAGATCATTATTTTGGCCAAGGCTGGAGGTGAGAGAAAAGAAAATTGGATTCCCCTTCCTTCCTGAGCACTCTTCTAACCCCAGGCTCTTGAGGATCAGGGAGCGGGGAGGAGTGGAGGGAATTATCTCAGAGTTTCACACAGCCAGGAGAAAGGAAATGAAGGCATTCAGCAAGAAACTGGCAAGGGCCTTTACTCCCAATGCCACTGACCCCATCTGAGCTCCAGTTTCCACTTAGAAAAGGGACAATCTGAGATACAAGCAAATCAAACTGTCAGGCAGATGAATGGGTGTTCATTTAGCAACATTTCACAATGTCTAGCTACAAACTCTTGTCATCTCTGCTCAGTCAGGCGGGTCCCTTAGGACCACACCTGGAGCCAAGTCGGTGTTATTGGATATATAGCCTGAGAGTAATAAAACTGCATTTAAAGCATTCTATGTAATACAGACTCCCTCCAAATCTGATTGCTCTCCTCCACCACAAGGACAGGGTTGGCATATGGTAAGTGATGGTGCCTTTCCTGGTTGTCCACTCACCCCCCCTTACCGCAGCCAAGGTGTCCAGGCGGAAGGACATGCTTAATGACTATGAAGACTGCCTGATGGAGGAGGAGGAGGGGTGGGAAGAGGAGGAGGAGGAGGAAGTAGTCAGGACTGAGAACTACTATTAGTAAATGGCTATATCTGCATCCTTATGCAAGCATTCCTCCCTTCTAGTCCTCCAACCCCAGGGAGGCATCCTCTGCCCCCCTCCCCTCCACCTCCACCATGGTATCTTATTGGCTTCCCCCTCCGCATTCCTACCTCCTCTTCCCATACTGTGAATTTATATCAGATCTGACCTGTTTCCAAACATTGGAGGTCAGGGGAGGTCCTTGCCCCACCAATAGTACTTTTCTCCAGTCCAGCTCCCTTAGGGGTGGCTCTGGATCTGGTGGTCCCACTCGCCCCCAGACTCCCTAGGGTGGTGTAAGGGTGGATATTTGGAAGGCATTCTGAGATGCCTGGCAGAATGGCCCCACAGAAGCCATAACTCAGCTCTCTGGCTCATTGTCCCAGGTTTCGTGAGATGTCACTCCATTTGAGATGCTCTGATCAGCAGGGTCACATGGATTCAGACACTAAACTGCTTTGTCTGTCTCATTTCTCACCCCTAAACCTATCTGCTCCTTGGCCAGCCTTTATTGGGAGCCCCTTCAGTGACCCCCCTCCCCAGGAGACAGGCTGAAGGGAGAGGAAAAGAGGGAGGAGGGAGACAGAAGCCAAAAGGAAAGAGAGGAGAGACAGAGACTGAGAGGAATGTTCTGAAATGGTTTGTGCCTGCTCAGAAGTGAGGGAATTTCACCAGTCTCCATTTGGGGATCTACTGACTAGAGAGATTTTTCAAGAGCCAGATGTTTAAAAGTCCTGCCAGTGCTTGAGTCAGTCCGAAAGACTCCAGTCGAATTTACCCTGCATGTTTTAGACTCACTGCAATCGTTAGTTAGAGCCAGGAAGATAAGAGTCCCTCCAACAGCATTTATCTAGGAGCTGGGTGCGGGGAGGTGTCACTCACAAGGTTTGTACCTTTTGCTGGGAGGGAGCAGCTGAGCTCTGCTACCCCTGGAAATCTGCCTTATTGGCCTGGCATCCTAAGGATGTGCCCAAATTGCTTAGTAGATGTCATTCACATCCTCAATGTCAAGTAATGGAATGTATGCCCTTTTGGGATTCATAAAAGATGGACACTTTCCCAAATCCTGGGTATGCATGAAAGTATCCACCTTCAGTTTTAAGAACTAAAAAGAAATCTATTTCTCAAATAGTTGTTTTTGTAGTCTTATCCTCTTATACAGCTTCCACCATGTTACGCTAATATTTTCTTCCACTGGTCCGTCATAATGACATGTGATTATTTTCAAGTCAATGCTATGATCACAGATCCCACAGAGCAGTAACCACAAAGTCACTCAACAAAGTATTCCATTCACTATCTATGATTCACTCAGCACTGTGCCAGGTACTATTGTAGATACAAGAAAAAAATGTAAGAAATGTGTCTTGCCCTCTGGAGGCTTAAGATCTAAGTTAAGGAGACAAGATATATCATTTGAAATATCTTGAGAACAGTAAAAAATAGTATATCATCAAATGTGAAATGAAAATGGCACAGTAGCAATTCCTATCAGTTATTCAGGCCTTCCTAAGGGACAGGCACCATGCTAAAGGCATCACACTTATCCCATTTTAATTTTCATAACAACCCTTTGGGATAGGGTCTGTTCATATCTCCATTTTAGAGCCAAAGGAACTCAGGTTTGCAAAGAGTAAATCATTTGCTGCAACACAGTTGATAAGGGCAGGCAGAGCTAAGATTTTATCACCAACTATTTTATTTTTAAAACACCTCAAAACTACAGGTAAGGGCCAGGCGCAGTGGCTCACGCCTGTAATCCTGGCACTCTGGAAGGCTGAGGTGGAAGGATCGCTCAAGGTCAGGAGTTTGAAACCAGCCTGAGCAAGAGCGAGACCCCCATCTCTACTAAAAAATAGAAAGAAATTAATTGGCCAACTAAAAATATAGAGAAAAACATAATTAGTCGGGCCTGGTGGCGCATGCCTGTAGTCCCAGCTACTCGGGAAGCTGAGGCAGGAGGATCGCTTGAGCCCAGGAGTTTGAGGTTGCTGTGAGCTAGGCTGACGCCACGGCACTCTAGCCCAGGCAACAGAGTGAGACTCTGTCTCAAAAAAAACAAAAAACAAAAAACAAAACAAAACAAACAAACAAACAAAAAACTACAGGTAAGGCAAAAAAAATACCACAGTGAAGACCCATATATGCCTTACGTATATTCACCAACTATTAACATTTTACCACATTTGCTTTATCATTCTCTTTCTCTCTATATATATATACAAACACGTACATACATACATACACACACACACTCCTATGTATTTTTGGACCTATTTGAGCATAAATTGCATACACCATTATATTTCCCCTCTAAATATTTCAGCACATATCTCCTAAGACAAAAGATATTTTCCTACAAAAATCACAATGCAGTTATCACACCTCAGAAATGTAACCAGAGTCAGGATTTGAACCTAACTCTGACTCCAGAGCCCTGACCAAAAGCACTGTGAAAGTTCAGTAGAAGGAACCATCAGCGCAGTCTGGGAATTATAGGATGGATTTTTTGTGGACCCTACTCCTGGTTATTTGAAGTGATGGAAGGAAGGGATTGGGCAAATAATCACAAAGCATGCATAATCAAACAACAACATTCCATGGTTTTTAGAGTGTGTTCTATTTGGGTGGGAGGGGAATGATACAGATTTGCCTTCCTAATTAGCTTCTTCTCTGGCCAACATTAAAACTGTTCTTTCCTAACCACACACTGACATTACAACTGGGGTAGGTACTCCAGGAGTTACTCTTTGATTAAAAACATAATTTCAGAAAATCCGCTAAGTGGGTAAGCCACAGCCACATATGAATCATGGACAACAAATCACAAAGTCTAGCTAGAAATTCTAGGCACAAGTCAGGATTCAGCATCTACAATCCTTTTTCAGCTATGTCCCCCCTCCCCAAAGTTAAGAAGAGAGGGTCCCACACACTGCCCTATTCCAGAGACCCCAGTCTACTTACCCAGTGAAATTCTAGAAGCAGGGTGTTACCTATTTTAGATGGAAGGAAAAAGCAGGCCCTATGCTACCAGACTAGCCAAGACCCCCTGAAAGGCCCCCAGCCTGCGTTTATTCTTTCTTCTTGTTCTTATTTGGGTCAGCCTGATTAAGAAAACCTGTCAGATTAGGCCTGGATGGGTGGTGTTTAATAGCCCCCAGCCATGCATGCACAGGAGAAATCGTAACCTTTTTAAACACTTGATTCCTCAAAGTCATTCTAAAAAGCCAAAAGCCTGCATCTGCATTTGCTTTGCTTTTCACACTCCCACTAGACACTTCAAAAATCAAAATACTGCAAATCTGCATGTCTCAGAGGCCAGGGTAGAGACACACAACCCTTTACGGAACTGGGAGTGGGAAAAATTTCCTACTGGGCCCTCCAGGCAGCAGATATTAGGTCACATCTTGCCTTCTCTCTCTCTCTCTCTCTCTCTCTCTCTCTCTCTCTCTCTCTCTCTCTCTCTCTCTCTCTCTCTCTTTCTCGTTCTTTAGGTTTCCTGCAGACACAATCTGATCAGCAACATCTCTGAATCCAGGTAACTTAAGCCATGTTATAACTGGGGTCCACTGTGTATACACAGTCTTTGGTAGGGACTTTCATCTCAGGGCAGAAAAGATTTCACAACTTTAAAGAAATTCTTGCTTTTTTTGGTTTGTGGCCCCCGGCTGGTTTAGGGAGTAAATCGTTTTCCTTAGGATGGAACAAGAACAATTTAGAACGCTGTCAAAAACAGTGTTCAGATCGAGGTGGGAATGCTTGCAGGCATTTAAATTTCCTTTCTGCCCCAGACTCTCTCTTCTCCCCTCTGCTACCTGCTCTGCACAGCCTGCTCAATCTAAAATGCCAAAAGGCAACTTATTTACATCTCCTTCCCAAAGCCCTCGGATGAAAGCCTCTACTTTCTCTTTAGGGTTTCCCCTCCAAATTACTCCTCACTCTCGCTAACCCTGCAGGGACACAGAGAGGCTAAGGAAAGAGCATCTGGTATTTTGCACTAAGGATGCTGTGGTCGCGGGAAGTTGGAGGCAGAGGAAAAAGGGGAGTTAGTTCCTAACCATGTAAGGAACAAGGCCAGCCCTTTTTGGACCCACATCAGAAGACAGCGAGAGGCCTTGGAGAAGAAACTTTATTTGGCTGGTTATTTCTTCGGGCTCTGGGTCTGGGGCTGTGTGCGTGTGGGCGCTTGGAGTGCAGAGCTGCCCCCACGTGGCAGCCACCAAGGGCCTGCCCGCAGCGCGGGCTCCCTGCACCCCAACAGGCAAGGCGGCAACTGGCAGCAGCTCCCTCCAAAACACCGTGGCTGGCTTTTATGCTTGCCTCGAGACTTCAGAGTAAGTGGCGGGCACAGCCGACCTGCTCCCACTAGACACCACGGAGTGGAGAGTGGCAGAGCTCCGGCTGCCCGTGCCGGGGGCCCCCTACCCGCCTAAGTGGGGTTCTCGCCCCAAAAGAGGCAGCGAGGAGCAACCCAGGGCTGGGTGGCGAGAACCGTGCTGCCTCTGGGGCTCGAACTCGCTGCCTCGATGCTGGTGCATCCACCGGTTGGAGGCAGCGCGCTGCCGGGAGGGCTCGCGCAGGTGTGCGTGTGAGAGCGCGTGTGCGTGTGGGTGGGAAAGCTCGGCGGCGGGGGGCGCCCTCAGCCCTGCTTGCAGGACTCGGGTCGGGGGCACAGACAGGTCCACCCCGCGTGGGGCAGCGCGGGCAGCTGGACGCCGCGAGCCTTTCCCGCCTTTCAGGCCGCCTCTCCTTCCCACCGGCGCCCCTGCCTGGCTCGCCCCAGGGAGCTAGGGGCCTGGCCGGAAGGCGGAGTATTCCCCGGGCTGCAACAGTTCTTGTAGATTACTTGCAAAGGTGAGAAGGAGGGAAGCACTGAAGAAGCGGAAGCTTGGCGGAGCCACAGTGACTGGTGTGGAAATACGGGAGTTATTCCTGGGGTTTCCAGTCGTGCGCTTCTGATTCCCGACCTCTTGGTGCAAGGGTCCTTAGTTTGTGGCACTCCTGCAGCCTTGGCTTGGCCAGAGTTTGTAAGAAATGGCTCAGGAGTCTGAGAAGGGAGAGCAGCATGAGGAGGATGTTTATAAAACAGGCTAGGGAGAGAGACGGAGGCAAAGCTATAGGTTCTGACTTGAATGTGTCAAGAAACCTAGCCAACGTCGGCTTAAAATAAAGCACCCCACAAACCTGGATTTTGCAAGGCTAATTTCATTGGCTAATAACAACATTAAAATAAAACTTTCGCAGTAATAATAACGTCAAATACTGTGGTTCCATTATGCTGGGACATGGTGTTCTGGCCCCAGTCTGGCAGCCAGCATGACTGAGAATAAATGATCTTGTAGGGAGACACAAGGAGAGGGAGCAGAGAGAGGGGAGTTTGGATGAATGGAGAAAAATCACCTTAAATTTTTTGAGTTGTCATCGTTTTCTGAATTTATTTCAACCTGTACTGTACCTGCAGGCTCCCAGTCACTTGATGGGGTATTACCTCCAAGAGGTGTATTCTTACTGTGCGTCTGCAGTGTTGTTTTTGGATGTGTGCGCATATGTGTGTGCCTATTTAAGCAGTGCCAATAGGAAAAAAGATATTAACCCAAATGGATTTAGTCATATGGTTAATTAGTGGGTATGTGAGTGTACATGATTATTTCCCATTTTCATTCATGGAGCTGACAGTCTTCATCTCCCTTAGCTATTCCAACCTGGAATCACAGCCAGAAACCCCCCACACTCATTGCAGGTCTCCAGTCGTTGAGGGTTGCATGGGTTCTCCCAGCCCTGCAGTTCTCTCCCACCGTGGACCAGGGCTGGCAGCCTCTGGCCTGCAGGCCCAAAGTGGCATTCCGTGGGATTTTTAGGGGCGCTCCACCTGGTGGTTCCAGCATGGAGGTGTGGGTAGACTGTCCCTTTCTGCTTCTTTCTCAGGATCGGCACCACAGCATGCTCCCACTCTTCTGGTGGTGAGTGGGCCTGGACTCCTGAAACACCACTGATCCTCATACAAGTGTCATTGGTAACTATTTTAAAACCCCGTCTCCGCGGCTCTCACCTCCCTGTTGTGCCCTCAATCTATGGCCTTGGCTGGGTGCTGTGGAAATTACAAGGCTTTCTCTGTGTAATTCACAGTAGCACCAGATGACAGAGAGGTTGACAGTGAATGCTTTGGGAGGATGAGGGGATATGATAATGGCAACCTTCTTGCTTCCAGGTATTTCCAGATCCTTCTTCCCTGGGGCTCAGTGTCGTGCAGGTTTGTGTTAGATTCCATACTTACAAACGAACAAGGAGCCTTTCTTAGGTCCCCTTTATCCTAATGTCTGCTTTTTGTAGAGGGCATCTGGGGCAGCCTAAGGTCTTAGGGGTGGGAAAGGGAGACGCAGTGGACCAAAGGGCTTATTTTTATGGTCTCAGGTGAAGAAGTCTTGGCCTCAGCTCAAGTGATGGTTTATTGAATCCGGGCTAAAGGACCAGGAGAAATAATAAGAGGGCATTTGAGGAGAATAAGGAGCCTGGGCCTCTATACAGAAGTGACATGGAGGCCTTTGCAGGACCTACAAGGAATAGGAGACTCAGTAAACATCAAAAAATAGTGTGTACCTACTCTGGCCTCCTAGGCTGTGGCCTTCTCCCAGCTAACACGTTGCCTCCTGTGCCCCAGGGCCTAGCTCTTGACCAACTGACCTGCCATGTTAGGTTCGTGGGCATTAATGGATTAACTCCTGACAGTGTGCATCTCAATAGGACCTGGATGCTTTTGTGTCACTCCAAGGATTGGTGGTCATCTGGGGGCACTGGCCAGGTCGATGGGCCCTGCACACTGGCCTACTCTAAGAACAGGATTCAGGAAGGCGAAGCTGAGAGCTTCTGCAACAGGTACCTGACACCTGAGCAGGAATGTTGCAAATTATGTGCCAGCCTACTCCCCTTGGCTATAAAACTTCCCTGATGTCCCCAAAAGCAGTGTGGGTTGCTATTTGAGATTAGAGGCCACAAATACTGACTTTTAATGAGCTCCAATTGCTGATATTTAGAAGGTCCATGCATTCTTTCTTAGCCATGGGTAGCTCTCTGGAACACAGATGCTAGAGAAGATACAACCCTGCAGGTCTCTCCAGTGGCTGACAGTCTTGGGGCCATCTCCCTATCGCATCTGCAACCAGTTCGCCTGAGCACAAAGTCTAGCTGCATACCTAGCTGTGCCCAGGGATGTACATGAAATCTGGAAGGTAAATTTCGGCTGTCAGAAAGCACCAGAAATGTGTAGCTGCACCTTCTCAGCCTGCCAGCTCAGACCCAATTTCTGCTTCTCACTGTAATTAAGAGTGTTTAATGTGGTCATTAGAGATCCCTTTGGCACTTGGCTTCCTTCTCTCCCTTCCTTCTTCCCTGTTTGTCCTTTCCTTCCCCTCCCTCCCTCCCTCCCTTCCTTCCTTCCTTCCTTCCTTTCTTCCTTCCCTCCTTCCTTCTTCCCTCCCTCCCTCCCTCCCTTCCTTCCTTCCTTCCTTCCTTCCTTCCTTCCTTCCTTCCTTCCTTCCTTCCTTCTTCCCTCCCTTCCCTCCTTCTCTTCCTTCCTTCCTTCTTTTCTTCCTTCTTAGACACTCATTCTGAAACCTGCTTTTTTTTTTTACTTTTTCTTTTTTCTTAGTTTTAGAAGAAAGGCTATTAACTCAGATTCCCTGGCGAGGGGCCCAGTTTGGGTGCTGCAATTTGCTAACCTGCATTCACCCTGTGGCATCTGCCTGTCGCACTTTTCACTCATGAGAGCAATAGGAGAATGAATTGGTGGGTGCTGAAGGAGTGTCAGGTAGTGTCCCAGGCCCCTAGCCTCACCTTCTGAGGAGGTGTGGGGAAGGCTGGCTCTCTGGCAATTTCTTGAATAAACTATTTGCCATATTTACCAGTTTACTTAAAGTTTCTTTTTTTTGACTATTTACAACATAGTTAAAATATTTAAGCTTTACAAAAATTTATTTAGGATAAAATGGTTTTAAAAGCTTTCG
Source organism: Lepilemur ruficaudatus (assembly GCA_963574885.1). Lineage (NCBI taxonomy): Eukaryota > Metazoa > Chordata > Mammalia > Primates > Lepilemuridae > Lepilemur > Lepilemur ruficaudatus. The sequence continues at coordinate 1,223 of CAUYRT010100227.1, read as the reverse complement.
GAGATTTCTCTGATGATGCAGTTGACAGGTTTCATTTGGTCTTTAGTAGCATTCTAAGGAGTGTTCCATTTGTTGTAGGGTGGTTTAGTTTCCCTGGAAATATATTAAACATGCATATTTTAAAGTATATTGTTTCATCAGGGCCAAAATTTGAGCATATTATATGGAAATTCTTATACTAGCTTCTTTTAAAATTTTTTATTATTTTTTAAATTGACAAATGAGTATTTGTATATATTTATGGTATATAACAGGATGTTTTGATATATGTGTACATTGTGGGATGACTAAATTGAATTAATTAACATATCCACGGCCTCAAATACTTATTTTTTCGTGCACTAGTTTTTCCTGAATCCTTTGAAAGCGCATTTTCTGTTATGCCAACTTGAGCATTTTGGGGATTCTGTCACCAATTTCTCAAATAGCATAATGTTTTGTTGTTTGTTTTTTCTGGAAATGAGTAGCCAAAAGGTAGTATATGATGTAATTACTCCTGTCATTTTCCAATTGATTTTCTACATTAACATTCTTTTAGCTTTTTTAAACCAATCTATTTCTTATCCTTTCTTCACAATTTCAGAGTTGTGGTTAACAGATAGCAAATTTGAGGAACGAATCCTACAATACATTACAGTAATCCCTTCCTGGCATCTTCACTCTTCGTCCTGCTGCTTTAAATAGTTTTACTCCTTCATGAAATCTTCAATAGCTATTAAAGCCACCCATTCAATACAAATTGCTATAAGCCTTACAATTTGCTGGAAGAAATGAGTTTCAGCGAATTGGCCTGCTTTCAGAAGGCCAGGTTGAGTTAGCGAAGACTTGCCGTTTGATTACTTCAAATACATATATGGGACTAACCTTAACTCAGGGGTCCTCAACTTGGGGGTGGGGGTGGGGGGCATTTTTTTCCCCAAGGTGACATTTGGCAATGTCTGGGGACATTTTTTGTTGTTAAAAATGGGGACAGCTATGGTGCTCAAATGGTGGTGGTGTTCACTAGGGATTCGGGGAGTGGGGGGTAGACCCACGTCCGAGAGATGTGGTGAGCACTGTGGAGAGGAGGGGCATGCTTGAAATGTATTTGGGGATGGGTATTAGGGGTCTCAATGGGGGGTAGGAAATCCTCTAAAACTGATTTATGTGAATAGCTGTACAACTTGGTAAATTTACTAATAACCATTTAATTGTATGCTTAAAATGGAGTAAAGACATGACAT